>OX608078.1:45255013-45500502 GCA_951509765.1 Sphenella marginata
GTTGCATATTTAATTGATTGAATTGTTTAAATAAAATTAATATAATAACACTTACTGTAGTCATATTATTATTTAGCTTTCCAAAATTTAATTAGTTTGAAAAAAAAAATTTTTTACTTGTGAATTTTTATATGGAAGAATTGCATATGGTCTATCTACCTAAAGACACCTCACTTTTCTTTGGTAATTGACATATAATTTTTTGACATTGGGCAGTAAAGAAAAATGTTAGGGCTATCATATTCTCTTCTGTAAATAGTCATAACACATTTCCCGGCCGACATATAGAGGTACAAAAATGGCCGAAATGTCGATTTTCGGAAAAAGTAGTGCCAAAAAATCCGATGCTAATAATCAGCAGTGAAGAGGGGATGACAAAACGTCCTTGAGTGATAGGGATAAATGTTGTGGCTTTCATGTTCTACTACTTAAACATAAAAATTTTTTCAAATTGCTGAGTTATAGAGGGCCAAAAAATAGGCCATCCGAGCTTTTAGTCCAGATTCTGGGAGAAGTATTCCTAATCTAAAAATTTTAATAGCAGATTAGGGTTGTCCGTAGAAGACTTCTACAACCCCTATACTCAGAAATATAGAAGAGGTCACTCACACGTGTTTTAGGCAGGGGGTGCGGACTCCCCCCCAACAAAAAAACTGTGCAAGTTTTCTCGTGACAACTTTCGAAGTCATAATCTGCAAGCTTTTCTTAAATCAACCGCATTGAGAGAATACTATCTTCCCCTATTTTTTGACCAAATAGCCTCCAAAACTGCTCTAAAACCTGATTTTATTAACCTATTTTAATGAAAATAAAACCGAGTCACCTTACAAAAAAAAATCGCCAAAAATCAACGGTAACCCCTAGGTAGTTAAAATTTACACTTTGTTATGCCGAAACTAATCGCTCTATAAAACTGCGTACTCGAAAAATTTCTTCTTCTTCTTTTTAATTTTCCTTAGCACCACGGGGCGTATAAGTAACAAAAAATGCATTTTCAATTGCACTTTACAAGAGCAAGTAACATGATATGTTAAAAGTAAAACATGTGCGGGATGCAGTGTTAGGTCCTCTTTCAGAATATATGACGTTTTTTTAAATCTGAAAGAGAATGTAGTTTTCCGAAGCCGTGCAAAAAATTGCCATTAATTCGCGATTTTCTCAAAAACGGCTCCGGCGATGATTTTCTTTTTTGCGTCACATCAATTTATTTAGCGCATATTCTCATAAAGTAAAGCCAAATATACTGTACTCCGACTTTGAGGTAAGGATCGTTTCTGGCGCACCGTGACGGTTTATGCTTAGGTTTCGCATCTCACTATTTTGGAAATACCGTCTGGATATAACCATAAACTTAGTTTTGTTGACATTCACTTTTAGGGCCGCTTTCATAAAAGCCGGTAACCGCTAACCAGAGTTTAATTGACGTATTTTGTATGGTTAGCTGTCAAATTAATCGCCGATTAGGCTTAACCGCCTTTTATGAAAGTGGCCCTTAGTCTGTTGATGCATATCGGGTTAAGTCTTCCTGTAGTTTATTGTATATTTCAGTAACACTGTGTCCACTAAGCATCAGTAGTGTATCATCAGCGAACAGTTTGATATCGCAGTGCTTTATAGAACTAGTTATATCATTAATGGTGCCCCCCATAAATTCAGAAAGAAAAAATTCAGAAATTCTGTTTTTCAGAAACATTTATTCAGAAAACACTTTTCAGAAACAAAAAGTCAGAATGAAAAATTCAGAAAATTTTTTACAGAAACAACAAATCAGAATGAAAAAATCAGAAATCACTTAACAGAAAAATTAATGAAAAATTCACAAAATCTTTATACTTCTTTTTGCGTTTTCGACATGGTTCACCTCCAAATGAAAATTGCTGAAGTTTTGTGACGGTTAAGGCCTGTTCGTTTTTTATTTTATTTATAAAATCAAATATGTTGGGGTGTGTTCCAAATGCACTTCGAATGGCGTTGTGCCAACCTTCAACTGAATTATTGGTAATACTTTCCATCCAACGTCAAGTGTTAATACACGTCCAAATATCTAGGTAGAGGTATCAATAGACGCGTATTCACCTCCGTAACAATAATCTGGAGGGAGAAATCCGATATTTTTTGAATTTTGCGAGATATTTGCAGTTAAAGTTCACAATTGTTCTGTCATTTTCATGTGGTTGTTGTAATTACAAATTACCCTGTGAGAAAAGAGTGGGAAACGTGGCACGCGGAAGGACATCACCGTGGCGGTAGCCACGGCTATGGCACACACCCGGAGTTGGAATGGCGTAGCCCAGGGTTATTTTTTGAAGCTCGGCCTAAGGCCGCCTACGCGAAAGATATTCTGCACATAAAAAACGTGGATCGGGCCCCGAGTTGGGGATCTGACCCGGGTCAATTTTCGGATTTTCACTAATAACTTTTCACAGAAACAAAATATTGCTTTTCCCCCTTAGGATTATTGTTACGGAGGTCAAGACGCGTCTTTTGATACCTCTCTCGAGATTTTTGGACGTGTATTAACACTTGACGTTGGATGGAAAGTATTACCGAATTATTTGTTCGTGCTTCACAAAGTTTGGTTATGTTATACATGTACCACAGCTCAATTGGAAACATTGCTTTTTTTCTACGTTGCTGTGAAAATATAATTTTCAGTGATCAACAATGGATTGAAATGAGGAATTAGTAACTTATACTACTAAATATGAACAATGCGTTTTTAAAAAGCTATCAGACGGCTAAAAAAAAGAATGTAGAAGTAAAAATTTTGCGTAAAATTTAATGTTTTTTCTGCCGTCTGGTCACTTTCTCAATTTTGACTTCTGAATTTTGACTTCGGAATTTTTACTTCTGAATTTTTGATTTCTGAATTTTAACGTCTGAATTTTGACTTCTGAATTTTGACTTCTAAATTTTGACTTCTGACTTTTGGCTTTCTGAAAAAAGGGTTCTGACTAATGTTTTCTGAAAAAATGTGTTTCTGAATTTTTGTTTTCTGTATTCTTGGCGGGAACCATCATTAATATATATGTTAAACAAATGGGTGCCAGCACTGACCCTTGCGGTAGGCCAATAGGCACCTCTCCTTTGTTTGATTAGGAAGATCCAATGATTGTCGTTTGATATCTATTCGTAGTAAAATCTTCAAACCATTTAAGCTCCGAGCCTGTTACACAGATGTTGGCCAAATTTTTTAGTAGCTGATCTTTCACTACAGTTTATAGAATTTTTTCGTCACATTGCAGAGTGTTTATTGGCCTAATTTCGTCAGACCTAATGGTATTTTTGCCTTTCTGTAAAAAAGGTAATTTAACATATTTCAGCTTCTGTCATCTTACCTAGTCGACCGTCAATCTTTAATTTATGCAACTTTTTCGTGTTAGCCCAGTTCCTGAGATTGTATTATTCCAATTTGGGTGGATTTTATTGGGTACGAAAACACGGGTGATATATTTAAAAATTTCTTGAAGGCCATGTAATGCTATCTGTTCTTTATCCCTAGGGCAAATATCTTACACAGATGGCCAAATATCGTTTGGACGTTTTTTCGAAAAAAAAAGTTTCATTAAATTTTAAGGATATTAGGCTTTTATCAATTCAATTATTAGTTTGATTGAAATGTTATTCAATTTGTTATTAAGTTCAAAAGGCAGTAAACTTTAAACTTGAATATCTCAAATTAATTTCGGAGTCACTTAGATCCATTTGGTTCTACACCCTTCAAATATTTTTCACATCTAAAAAAAAATTGAATTAATTTGTACTTCAATTTCATAAAAATAGGCATATCAAAGATACAAACTGTACTTAGAGATAATAAATAGTCTAGTGAAATCGTCGATAGCTGATAGTGTAAGAAATTTATTCACAATTGGTTTACTGGCACCTTTCCACTATTCCCAGGTACTTATTAACGATTATATCTGTCGATTCATCTATAAGTAAGCTATGTGGATTGTTACCAACGTCGGATTTTTAAAATATATGCACATCAAATTTCTAGTTACAGCACTGCATTTCGTTTGAGCCAGTTTTATTCCCATACCTATCTCGCTGTCGTGAAAGTAGTTCCTTTGAATGGTAGATAAATGATCTATAGAATAAACAGCTGTGTGTGAAGCGACGTAAAGTGCGTGTGCCAACTCTGCTCGCTTTATGTCATGAGTAACACCATTTGAAAGGAATTGTTGACTGTTTTCCCGTTGAAAATAGAGCTACAGCTTCTTTTTGTTTTTTTGTAGTTGCGTGCGAAATTAAAACGGATAGTTTCGGTACAAATTTATAACAGCAATACTTGCAAAATATTTTGTCACCTATTTCAGAAATCCGGTATTTTAACCTTCCATCGCTCAACCAAGCCTTTCTGTTTTTTTGCGAATATCTTTTGGTCTTGCTGGGCGGAGATTCCTCATCCGAAAAGCTGCTTGAACTTTCACTATCAGTCTGCGATGACTGGAAATCATTACCTATTCAAAACAAAACAACAATACAATATTTCGATCAAACTTTGTAGGTGCTTTTATGCACAGACATGTACATATATAGTTACACAAAATGTACCTTTTAGTATTTCTTGGCGGATACTTTTCTTTACTTGAGTTGCTTGAGCTTGCAATCACTCCATCTTTTCGTCCTGCCATAACTTTTTTGAAATATCTATTTCGGTAATATATCCCAATTAGTAACTGTAACAATTTATGTAACTGTAACTGTAAGAAATGCGTAAATATGTTGAAGTTAGCGATGAAAAACACAATTCAATAATCGATTACACAGTGCTACAAAAAATTAAATTTAATACACTTTTGAAGCGATCCAGCAGAGATTGTTCATCTGGTCAAGTTATACACGAAACGCCCTTTAAAAAGTTTCTAACACCCCCAAAATCTGGTTTAAAGACCAAAAAACTGTTTTTCAGTTCTTCCTTTCTCAGAGCTTTACTCTCCAAAATGAGCTTCTTTTGGAGCCCAAATGCAGCGAAAAATCGCTCTACGCGGGCACTCCAACGGAGTCATAAAAAATGAGTTCGAAATGAGTCCGGTTTCGATGAATTTGAAGCGTTTTATGACTCTTTTTAAATGAACTTTGGAGCCTTTTATTCCTCCATTCTGAGGGTTTTTGGAGCCTTTTCAGACTTCGTTTGGAGCAGCGTTGCCGTGACCTTCGAAATAAATGTATCAGTTTCGGAGCCAAAAAAGTATCAAACTCATAAATAGCAACTAATATTTTAATTTTTACTTTAAGAAATTATAATAACAATTTCTTTAAAGAAATCTATATTTATTTTAATAAAATCTATTCACAAACAATTTTTCCAACGTACACATCAAATTAATTGTATTGAATATACCCAATAAACAATGAAGTAAGCTAGTTTATTAAACAATGTTTTCCAAGCGTAAAAAGTAAATGTTATCCAAACGAGTTTGTAACAAACAAATTTCACAAACGTTTATATATGTTTTTCCAATGGTGCGGTAGCCTTGGAGAAATAACTTGAGGTGAACTCTCAGCGAGGTGAAAAATTTCTCAGTTTTCAAAAATAATGTTTGAAATTTTATATGCTTCATTTATATTGATTTTGTTATATGGGCATCGTGGTGTGACGGTAGTTCAGCTGGCCTACCACGCAGAAGGACCTAGGTTCGAACCCCTGTACAGGCAACATGAAAAATTATTTGAAAAGGTTTTTTAAAACGGGTGTCATGAAAGGCTTCTCAGAAAAATGCACATATTTGCCTTGCAGATGCAGACTGTATAAAAAATTGCAAGCAGCACACAAAAATTGGCCCTTTATCTCCTCTTGCACCAAATAAGAATTTATTATAAAACATAATATTTAAATAATTAATTATAAAAAAAAAATAAGGAAATGGTCGGGATTCGAACTCGCAACCGTCGGAGCAAAATCCCACAACATATTCGTTAGGCTATTGGTCCGTTTTCACCGTTGTCGCCCAAATTGGAGTTTTATCAATCAGTTTTCAACAAACCCTTACTATACATTGAATAAAAATGTTTATTAAACATTGTTTTCCAAGCATCAATTCCAATTGTTTAAAAAGGGACCACTTTCGTTGAGTGTACAATGTTTTCCAAACGTTTTCCAATGATTATAGTAAACGTTTTCCAAGGGAAAAGATTACAAAAGTAAGTTTATTGTAAGCTTATAGTAAGCGTATTTTGCTTTTTGGGAAGCTTAAATTATGCATCTGTGCGTATGAAAAAACTTAAAACATATTCTTTACTCATATTCATTTTTAATTTGCTCGCAAACATAATAGCTTCAGCCGTTTCTATGTTGTACTTATTTTTAAACGGTTTTATTTAGCTCACCCCGTTTGTTTTTTTTTTTATTCTTGGGTCAAATTTAGTAATTCAAATTTCACCCTCTTCCTGTCAACCGATTAATCTGAAATTTTGCATACACTTTGGATTTTGGTGATAATACAATTATGTTTGGGTGTTGCCACCTGGGACGGTTTACAGGGTTGCCACCTATCTCAATTTTTTTTTAATATAGAGCTAGATATGCCAATATGGATATCAAATGAAAGGTACCTTCGTCCGTATTCCAAATATGACAATTTCAAGCAGGGTTGCCACCTAGAGTTGCCACCTAACCGCATTTTATGTTTTTCCTTATATCTCGGGATCTGCTTGACCGTTTTGAATGGAATTTATCATATAGATAGCATGATTCATTCTAAGATTATATTCGTGGGTGTTGCCACTTGGGGCGGTTTACAGGGTTGCCACCTATCTCAATGTTTTCTAAATATAGAGCTAGATATGCCAATATGGGTATCAAATGAAAGGTATCTTCGTCCGTATTCTAAATATGACAATTTCAAGCCGGGTTGCAACCTAGAGTTGCCACCTAACAGCATTTTATGTTTTTCTTTATATCTCGGGATCTGCTTGACCGTTTTGAATGAAATTTGGAATAAAGATAGCATGATTCATTCTTAGATTATATTCGTGGGTGTTGCCACTTGGGGCGGTTTACAGGGTTGCCACCTATCTCAAGACGAATCCCTACCACCTCCAGAAAAACTGGGGATAGTGAAAAAGTAGGCGTGGTACCTCCCATACAACTGGAATATTTCGTGGTCAATATCTCTAGGTTAACAAAGCTATACGAAATTAAATATTAAATCATCCAAGTTAATTTTAAATCTTTGCAAAATGAAGTAGGCTACTTCTTTTAATAAAAAAATAGGTAAAAAACTTTTTAAGTTAAACGGTTTTATGTTAAACATACATTGCAATATTGTTAAACATACATTGCAATATTTAAGATAAATGTACTAAAAACCAAAAAATAAAAAAATAGGTAAAAAACTTTTTAAGTTAAACGGTTTTATGTTAAACATACATTGCAATATTGTCAAACATACATTGCAATATTTAAGATAAATGTACTAAAAACCAAAAAATAATAAAATAGATACAGTCGTGGGAATTATAAACATATGCATAGACTAGATTAAAATAAAACCGGGAAGCACGTCAATTGTCTACAAATTATCGACTTAATGTGCGATAGAAGAATCGTTTAATTCGTCGTTAGGCAGTTGGCCCGCAGACGGTGAGGAAATTACTTACTATTTTCTTGCTCATGGAAATTCCAATAGTTATACACTCCATGTAAATAAAAGAGATGTTTCAGCTAGTTTATCGTTGGACATTCACACTGCTGGCTGGCGAGGAATCGTTTCACTGCTCGTAGTGTGTCTTTAATCGACAAAACATATGATAAAAGTACTACTCGCTCACCACTATGAAACCCTAAAACTCGCTTATAATCGAGCTTGCTAGCTTGTTTCCACATTATAGCCCTACTTATCACACGTCCATCGTTGTCGGTTGAACAACTGCCTAATTATAGTGCAACATTGCAAAACAAAAATTTTAATCAACAATTGTAGACAATTGACGTGCTCCCCGGTTTTATTTTAATCTAGTCTATGCATATGTTTATAATTCCCACGACTGTATCTATTTTATTATTTTTTGGTTTTTAGTACATTTATCTTAAATATTGCAATGTATGTTTGACAATATTGCAATGTATGTTTAACATAAAACCGTTTAACTTAAAAAGTTTTTTACCTATTTTTTTATTACTTCTGTCTTCACATTCATATTCAATAAAGAGGACACCACCCTATGCACCCTATGTTTGACTATTCTGGGTTGTTCCATATTTGAGTACAACGGGTTTGCGCCTAGACTGTGCTATTGAGTTCCCATCATAAGAAAAGCGTTATTTTTCTCAAAAGAAGCCGAATCGGGAAACAGGGCTTGTGAATATGCTTTTCAATGTTTTAAATCGCAGTAGTTTATTACAATGCATTTATGGATTAGTTCTATAGCTAGATATCACTTTGTACCATTTACTTGGTGCACAAACAGTCCTAACCCTTACAAATGATTCAATGGTACTATGAATGGAATCAATAGGCATCATAGTATGACCGCGTAAAACATAACACAATAGAATAAATACACGCTCTAATTTACACAGAAAATTAACACATATTAGGTTTGCAACATGCAAACGTTCTAATTTTAAAACGTAAAAAAGGCGTAACAGCCATTTTGCCTTCAAAAAAATATGAGAAAGCAAAGCACATGTAGTTACGTCAAAGTTGCTTTTGCTTTCAACTCATAACGGTACATTTCACAGGGATGAGACTTTGCGAGGTTATGCGTGTGATGATAAATTATGGATGTTCATAAAAAATCTAAAATCGAAATAAGGCACGTCAGGTCACATATTACATATTTATGCTTTTATTTATTTGAAATTTTCCTCTTTCTACACGGCTAAAAATGTGAGCCTAAATTTTAAACCATTCATTGGTTTACACAATTTTTAAAACTTTTTGGTAATAAATTCCAAACCTTTCTCAATTTTTTGCGGTTTAGATTTAAAACTTAACCGGGATAAACAAACACTGTACTTTTCGCACAAAATTCATGAGTGCGCCGTAGCTCAGTAGGTAGAGCATTGCGCACTGATTTGGGGCACGTCGGTTCGAGACCTAACATTTTTTAAAAAAACATAAAAAATTGTTAACAACATTTTCGGTATAAAATTTAAATAATTTTTATTAGGCGCAATTTACAACCGTTGTAAATTTAATTCTAAACCAAATTTGGTTTGGTCATACACCTAGACCAGTATGTCTGCGTTCAAAGGGTTTTTTTGAATGTCCAGTAATATTAACTTCTTTAGACTAATTTAATTATTTTTGAATGAAAGTATGTGCAAATACATAATGAAACTTCTGCAAATCGAAGTTCAAAAGTTTGTGGAAAATTCATGAAAATTTAAGAAATCTCGAAAAAATTAAATATTAATATATTTTCCTAACACTTTTTTTCCTATTTAGTTTTTCGGTTCCGGGTTAAGCTAGTTTTTGAAACTAGGTTATTTGTCTTCTTTTTTTTGGGTGTTACAAAGTTGAGAAATACCACACACTTACATAAAAAACAAGACTGTTCTTTTCGAATGAAACTTTATTAATGATTTCAATAATAGCTTACAAAAATGCTTACAGCTAAGTTTAAACTTAAAACTAATAATAATAAATGCAGTATGTGTTGATGTTACTTGTTATGTTTGGAGTAAATGAGACTAAGTTGCAGGAAGTTGTTAAGGGAAATAAAAATTAAGAGTGCGAGTAAGGAATCGGAATAATATTCTATAAAAGCGTGCAACTGCATATGCTGACGGCATTGACATTATCAGCCTTAACAGCTACGCCGTAACCTCTGCCTACTCCAAAGTCTGCTGTCCTCAACCAAAGATTCAGCGCCCCTGCTGGAAACAACAATTTCGAAATAGTGAAGGGCTTCGTTTAAATTCGATCCAGCATTAACTCCAACAATAATGTCAGCCTAGAAATCCAACGAATAATTACTCTTGCAAATAAATTCTACTTTGGACTGAGTAGGCAATTGAGAAGTAAAGTCCTCTCTCGACGCACGAAAATCACACTCTACAAGTCACTCATCGCTTCCATCCTGCTATATGGTGCAGAGGCGTGGACACTACAACATCTGACGAGGCGGCATTGGGAGTATTTGAGAAAAAAGTTGGGCGAAATATTTGTGGGCCTCTACGCAATGGCGACGAAGACGAGTTGTATGAGCTTTACACAGACGTCGACATAGTTCAGTGGATTAAAAGACAGCGGCTTCGCTGGCTAGGCCACGTCGTGCGACTGGACGAAGACGCTCCAGCCCAGAAGGTATACTTATCGGCACCCCTCGGTGGAAGCAGAGGAAGAGGAAGACCACCACACCGATGGAAGGACCGAGGGGATCCCGCGGGGTCTCCAATTGGCGCCAGTTGGCGCAACATAGAAATGACTGGCGACATATGTTGGAAGGTCAAAATCGCTCAAGCGGTTAGATGGACATTTAAAGAAGAATTGTTTACGGGGACTACTGAGCTCTAAAACACAACCAAAAATACCGGGGTAGGTATCAGGATATGCGTTTTGGTCACAGGAGCATGAGATGCCTTCGCTGAACAATAATATCAAGTAGTTTGGGAAATATTTGCAAACAAAGTTCACACTTTTCTATAGTTTTCACGTGGTTGTTGTATCTAATCACAGATCAGGGCGCGCGAAAAAGGTGAAAAATTGTGTTCCGCGCAGAAATATTGGGTAATACTATGCAATCGAGGGCAATTTATTAGTTCAAAAATATCGGGAATGGTATCAAACGACGCGTTTCGATCCCGGATACAATCCGAAGTTCGATTTCTGAAAATTGTCTGTCATTATAATATGGTTGTTGTAGGCGCAAATATATGGTGTTCTCAAAAGTACAAAAGGGTGTTCTGAACAGAAATAGTGCGGCTTGCTTAGCCGGTATTGGATCAGATTAGGGTTATTACGACATAGGCTACGGTAATTTCTTTCGTTTATTTCATTAGCATTGCAAGCTATTGTAATTCGCAATCAGCTTATGAAATATTCCGTAGATATAGTTTATGTTTTGTAAAGCCAAAGTGTGGTTTTTCATAACGATAATGAGGAGGCCAATCCCGCGCTATGCCTCAGAGCCTACTGTGCTCCCCACCAATAAATACAGACAGGGTGTCACAGGTGTACCGCACCTTCCGTTCTCTAACATTTGCGCAAAACAGTCAAATAGCACCTGAGCCAAATAATAAAATAAAATAAAATATTAAAAATAACTTATAGTTAACGGAGACACATACAATTAATAACAAGTCAACTAGCGAATATCACCAGTAGCGAGTGACAGCAAGCAACAGAGACAGATATATATCACAGCGCATCACATCACAACAAACAGTCCATTAATATCGCATCACTTCACAACATATAGTCCATTAACATCACATCACATCTTACGTCACATCATCAGCGTACACTGAAATAAAAAAGTTCAAAGTGCACATTGAAAGTAACATATCAAAACCACTTTCAAGCGATTGATGTAATACTGTAAATATTACAGTATTTACTGTAAAATTGGCAGTAAAAACATGTGATTTTTGCATAATGATATGAGTCCACTTTAAAATTTACAGTAATTCATGTCAATATGATAGTATATTCGAAGAATGATAGGGGCTCACTTTCAAAATTTATATTACCCACTGTTGGACGAAAAATGACAGGGTTTACTATCAATTTGACGGCCGTTTACTGTAGATTTTTTTTTCAGTGTACCCACTTCTGATATCATGAATTACATGAAATATTACTCTCCATTGATTGTTGAATTTCAACAATAATTTAAACTTCCACTTGGTTGATGCATTTACAAAAAATATCACAATATTCACTTGCATCTCTTTTTTAATACTTTCGTCAAACGTTTGTAATACGTGCCACCGACAGAACTATCGGTTACTTTGGGTGGCTTGTGGTATTTTATTCCTTGAGACATTGTTGCAAACTCACATATTTTTAAACAACACTCGATATTGTATTAAATTAAGATCTTTTACATTTTTGTCGATTTTAATTGTCTAATAAATAATACATTTTAAACGACGATTTACACTTTTAATTGCACTTTTTTGGATTGGAAACACTTTGGTTTTTTTGGCTGTTCGGCATTTGTTGTTCCTTTTATTTATACACACAAGTTGACTCTCAGCGTGCTAAACGACACATTAAATCCTTGCGATTTCTATCTGGGTCACATATACTTTCCACGATACAGCAAATCTTCAGTAAGATTTATATCTGGTTCACTTTGAATATTTTCCCATATATTCAAAGCATTTACTTCTCCAGTCATTACAGTCAGCTATTGTTTAACTGTAAACAAACAAAATTTTTAAAATTATGAAAAAATGGAGACTTACATAGGCTTTCAGATTGCGTCGTATCGTTTGACCAAGATTTCAGCCCACAAGACCAAGATAAACACACCCTTGCCATTCAGCAAGAAGAGCTAAAGTCATTGTGGAAAAAGACTAAAACCTCTTATGGAAATCGTTCAAGTTCCCCAGACCTCTCCAAGGAAGACCTGCAGTCATTAAGACAGAAAAATAAGACCTGCTTCTTATGTTACGCGAAAGGCATGGCTGCAATTAATGATGAGATAGAAAAATTAACGGTTGAAGCAACTCCAGCACCACAAGTATCTGATACCTACAGTCGTGAACAAAACATACGACATACACCTTGAGACACCGATGTATTTAAAGGTGACTACCTATCCTGGAAAACCTTTAGGGATGTGTTCACAGCCATATACATACATATTAAAAACCCCGGTTGAAAAGCTATACCACCTCAACCAGAAAACACTAGGGGAAGCGAAGGAGATTGTGCGGAGATGTCCCTTGGCCAACGAAGGTTTTACCACAGCCTGGATCTGGAAAATCTAAGCGACAGATATGAAAATAAGCGTATCCTATCGTTAATACGCAATACGTCGGTCGAACAAGCATGCGGTACATGTCACAGCTGGCTAGACAAAGACTAGAACCTGCAAATGGAAAAGAAGACGTTAGTAATGTCTCATCTTCTCATGCAAATACAACTAAATGGGTATTATTAGGAACGGCTGGCGTTAACATCCAACACAATGTGGTCAATTTCTCGGCAAGAGCACTGATTGACTCCGGCTCTGAATGCTCTTTCATAACCGAAAGACTAGAGAAAAGACTAAACCTGCAGCCAAGTTCGGGCATCAGCAATACGCTGCCAGCGCAGGTTAAAGAGTAGTGTCAAACTCAATTAGGTTCACTTACAAATCCCTTAGTGCGCATTGACACAGTGATATTTGTCCTACCATAACTGAAAGGGGTCTGCCGACTTGTCAAGTAATCGCAAAGACAAGCAAGCATTCCCGGACTTAATCCTGGCGGATAAAAGGTTCTATACAAATGAACCAGTTGACCTCATTCTCGGAGGCGACGTTTATACCTAAATTATGTTAAACGGTATACGGAAGAACGTATTAAACACGCTTCTGGCCCAAGAAAACTTATTCGGTTGGATCCTTACCGGTCGTACAGACGCACCTCAACCAACCAATACTCGGGTGCCATTTTTCAACGAAGTTAACCTGGAGAAGCAAAAGACAGTCAACGAAGACACCGCCTATTGCGAGGAACTCTTCAACGTAACAACGAGCCTTTTTATGAGCAATTATTGAATGCAGATATTTGGCCTAGGAATGTTACAATCCGTCCTTTCAGCTTTTTTCGAAAAGATGTTGTAATACAGGAGGTCTCGTAACTCCTGTACGTGAATTAAATCCTACCAAAAATAATTTGAGAATTTACTTCCAAAATATGTCAGGTCTTCGGACTAAATGTTCAAAAGTGTATAGGGAAAGTTCCCACCTTGATTTTGATATTTTTGTATTTGTTGAATCTTGGTTGAATGATGATTTCTTTGATTGTGAAATTTTTGATTCTAATTTAAATGATGTTTTCCGGAAGGATCGGGACTGTATCAAAACGGGATGTTCCAGAGGAGGAGGTGTTCTCTTTGCTGCTCGGAGAAAATTTCCAGCATCTCTGGTAATACTCTCCAATTCGGACACGCTCATTGATCAGCTTTGCGTATGTGTTCATGGTACAACTGGGATTCTGTATATTTGCGCTTCGTATATCCCTCCAAATAGTGATGATCTTTTATATCTTGCGCACGCTGACAACGTAGTGTCTCAACCGTTGCTGAGGATAGCCATCTTTGTGTACTCGGGGATTTTAACTTGTGTAAGTTGAGTTGGTCGCCACTTACTAACAGAGATTCATTTATTGCTACCAATGTCAATTCTTCAGCCGAGATTCATCTTGTTGATAGCTTTCTAAGTCTTGATTTGGCTCAAATTAATGGCTTCCGTAACACTTTTAATATAATTTTAGATTTAATATTTATTTCTAATAATGTTCGTTTTACTGTAATGGAATGCATTACACCCATCACTTCTACCGACAAACATCATGTACCTCTTATTCTGGAGCTAGAATTTTATGAATTTTATGAAGTTCCAGGTGAGTCTTCAATCAAATTTAACTACAATGCTTGTGATTTTTCTAATCTCAATGATGTTCTGGCAGGAATCGATTGGTGTAATGCCTTTCACTGCAATGATGCCACTTATTGTTTTAGTTACTTAAAGGCTAAGTTCTCTGAGTTGTGTTTGAAACACATTCCTACTTTTAAGAAAAATGTATATAAGACTCCTTGGCATACTAAGCGACTGAAGCATTTCAAGAAAAGGACTAGTAATCCCATACATTATACTAATTTTCAACAATACCTTAGAGAATTCAACTGTCTGAATAGGTTCTTGTATAGAAATTATATATTGAATTTTGAAAATAATATTATTTCGGACTCAAAGGCATTCTGGCAGATCATTAAATCTAAAAAAACTTGTTCGACGGTACCGAATAACGTATTCTACGAAGGTAAATATGCAAATTCTGCTGTTGACTCTTGTTGGGTCATTGGTGCATAATTGGTTTGACACCCTGCCTAACTAACAGCTGTCATGGTTCAATAACCTATTTAAATTCATTTACTTACAATTAATATCATTTACTTGCGTTTAAAAACTGTAGCATTCCAATGTCTAGTTGAGAGCATGAACAATCATACAAACATACTTGTACTCATGCTCCCACTCAACATCATATGTATACACACACGCTTGTATGCTTACATATTTACATGCGCCAGAACAATAGCACAGCGAACAATAGAAGATTTTGTCACCCTTTTTGCACCTTCTTTCGCTAGTGCATGGCCATGTATATACAAGCATACAAACGTTTATACTTTTATGCCTCACTTGAATTATTATACCTCAGTTGAATTTTGGAAATAATTAAATATTTTTAGTCTATTGTCGACCACCAAGACGCGCGTTTTATTTTACCAAGGCTTCTTTAGTTCGCTCAACTTTAATTACACGGCCCATTTTGAAGTATAATTGTTGTTGATTTGCCGTCGGGAAAAACTATTTCCGACTCTACATTTTTTGGCGCCCGAGCAGGGACTGTGTGATTAATTTAAATTCGTTTTTTCGCGTAAAATAAAAAATCCTAACTCTAAAATTACAAGATATTTTTCATTTCCTGGTCTTGGTGGTCACATTTGGGCTACCACATCACTTCGTCGCAAGAGGACCCTATCATTGGACACCACCTCTTTTCATCATAATTTGCTGTACCAGTTAGTAGCAACAAATTACAAGGGGCTATCTATTCTGGTGTGACGTCACAGGTTCCAGTGCAAATAGCAGTACATTTTATGGTATATTTTTTTGTACTTGCTGATTTGCAGTTTTCGGCTTTGCATTGTTGCCGTAACTTCATCGTTTCGCTGCTGACGCTACTGCCGCTGCTTATGCGCCGAGCTCTCACTCTTCATTTCGCTGTCACGGTCAACATTCTTCGTGCTGATTTTTTGGTTAATTTGTGACGCTCGCATTTTTCTACGTACATTTCGCTGCTACACACTCATACCAATCGACTTATCATCGCACCGCTGTCGCTATCATCGTTAGTAAGGCGCTGCAATCAGTTCATCGCTGCCCATCACATCACAATTTTTGTACTTCGCTGTCGCTAAAGAACATACCTACTTACATTTTCTCTGCTATTAACTTCGATTGTCGCTACCCAACAAACATTTGAACGGTGTTTTCTGCCACTTGTCATTGCTTCGCCCTCGCATCAAAGGTAACTCATCGAAATCCTTAGAACCATTCGCATTGGTAAGGCAATCCATTTTGATTATTTTTCGCTTGGACAGAGTAAGTCTGTTGAAATTTACTTCACGAGTAATCATATAAATATTTCGTTTTGTCAATTGCTAATAAATCATTTCAAAATGTCTCTAGACGAGCTCAAACAACAACGAGCCAACATAAAGAAAAATATTTCTCGCATTAAGAATGTGGTTGAGGCCAGCTTAAAACCCGGCGGTAAAAAATTATCGAGTGCCGAATACAGGTGCAGACTGGGGATTCTTGAATCGTACTTCAAGAATGTGTTATCCACTCAATCAGAGATCGAAAGGCTGGATGCGGACGACTTAGGTCGCATCGATTTGGAGGAGCTATATATAACAACAAAATTGTCAATTCAGTCGCAACTTCCCGACGATCATAACGCCACATTGGATCAAAGTGTTGTCATGCAATCAGGGTCAAAGTTACCGAAACTCAAGCTTCCCTCTTTCAATGGCAAGTATTCTGAGTATCAAAATTTTATTACGTCATTTAAACAAATTATTGACAAGGAATATAGCCTATCTAATATTGAAAAATTCAATCATCTGCGCAACTGCCTCCAATGTCCCGCATTAGAAACCATTGATGCGTTTCCAGTTTCTAATGAAAATTATACGAAGGCCTTGGACAGACTCAAATCTCGTTATGATAACCCAACTCTCATATTTTTAGAAAATATCTCGTCGCTTTTTGAGCTTTCAGCTATTTCCAAACCAAATGGTGGTCAGTTGCGAAGCCTGGTTGACAAGGCATCGGCCATCTATGGTTCTTTGTTGTCATTGGGTACTGAAGCTCAAATCTCTCAAGCCATGCTTATTTATCTAGTTTTGCAGAAGGCAGATGAAGAAACCAACCGTAAGTGGAAAGAGTCTTTAGACTTTCAGACACTACCGAGCTGGAAAGATTGCACAAAGGTTTTAGACAGACGTTGCCAATATCTCGACTCGATTGAACATGCTCACGCCGTTGGACCCATTAGCCAAAATCCCAGCAAGCCATCAAAGTCAAAAAATTCAAATAAGGGTTATTCTTTTGTCGTTTCAAGCTCAAGTTGTTCAGTATGCTCCAGCAACAATCACAAAATTCAAACCTGCGATCGTTTCAAGGCTCTCAACGTATCACGAAGCTTCGAACATGCAAAGAAGACGAATCTTTGCATTAATTGTCTATCAAAGGGTCATCAAGTGTCCAAATGCACATCAACGCATAAATGCAGATTTTGCTCTCAACCACATCATAGTTTACTGCATCGTGGAACCACCCCAGAATCGTCAACTTCTAATTCGCCATCCGCTGTTCACACTCATATGAACAACACGTTGTCGGATCATATCATTCTCGCAACCGCTATGGTTTTTGTTCGCGATGCTTCTGGAAATTATCGTCTTGGCCGAGCTTTGCTCGATTCCTGCTCACAGGTAAATTTCATCACCGATGAATTTTCGCAAAAATTGATGCTTCCACGCAGCAAACACAATATCGAGATTCAAAGTATTGGTGAGTACTCTACAAATATTAAATATAAAACCTCCACCAATATTAAGTCGCAAGCGACAGGCTTTGAACTACCGCTTTCCTTTTGTATCACGTCAAACATCGCCTATCAACCCGAGCCGGAGATAGACACATCTTCTTGGCAGATTCCATCAAACATTGTATTGGCTGATGATCAATTTTATAAAACCAAGAAAATCGACTTGCTTTTAGGGACAGAGAGTTTCTTCAGTTTACTTTCTGTAGGACAAATTAAACTTGGCAATAATCTCCCTATTTTACAGAAAACGTTACTAGGTTGGATCGTTTCTGGACGCTATCGTGCGAACACTGAATCGGTTAATGCCAATTGTTTGTTTGCTTGTGTAGAATCCATCGATTCAAAGTTGGAAAAATTATGGAAGATTGAAGAAGTTTCAACAAAGGTAGACGTGTGGAGTCATGAGCAGCACAGTTGTGAAAGGGTGTACACCGATACTGTTACTCGCAACCCTGATGGTCGCATTATTGTCAAAATCCCATTCAAGGACATCGGCATCGGTGAATCATACACAACAGCTTTGCGCAGATTTAACTCGCTAGAACGTCGGTTGGAACGCTCACCTAATCTCAAGTCACAATACATCGCATTTATGGATGAGTATCAAGGTCTAGGCCACATGGAAGTAGTCCCTTACCCTAATCTCAACGAACCTCACTATTACATCCCACATCACTGCGTTTTGAAGCCGAATAGCACAACAACCAAACTTAGAGTTGTGTTCGACGCATCGTGTAAAACTTCTACGCAAAAATCGATTAATGAGATCCAAATGGTTGGACCTACTATCCAAAGCGATCTCGTCGTTCTTTTGCCTCGTTTTCGGTTATATCGCTTTGCGCTTACAGCCGACATCGGTAAAATGTACAGACAGGTACTAGTGAGTGAGGAACATCGCAAGTTTCAGTACATTTTATGGAGGAATTCGCCACATAAAGATATTCAAACTTTCCAACTAAATACGGTCACGTACGGAATGGCAGCAGCACCATATCTCGCTATACGTAGTCTACATTATCTCGCCGAGCAATACCAATCAGATTTCGTCGTTGGTGCAAATGTTGTCAAATCATCTTTCTACGTCGACGATTTGCTTTGCGGTGCTGACTCTATCGCAGAATTATCACGCATAAAACATGAGGTAACTGAATTATTGAAATTAGGTGGTTTAGAACTTGCAAAATGGCATTCGAATCACCAGCGTTTTAGAGGGGAACATACTGAAAAGGATTTAAATCTCGATACCTCTGTTACCAGTACTCTCGGTCTTAAATGGAACCAAATTCAAGATAATTTTCTATTTTCGTTTTTCCCAAAGCAGCCAATTAAGGGTCGTGTTACAAAAAGAACAATACTTTCTATCGCATCTTCGCTCTTCGACCCACTTGGACTGTTGGCACCAGTAATCGTTACTGCTAAAATCTTGCTTCAAGAGATATGGTTGTTAAAACTCGAGTGGGATGAATCAGTTCCACAAAACATTGAATCAGCTTGGCAAACATTTGTCAACAATCTCTCGGATCTCGCGTCAATCAATATTCCCAGGTATTGCCTATCCACTCACATACATGGATTCTGTGAATCGTCGATTCGCTCTTATGGTTGCGGAATTTATACTCGCATCGTTGATAATACTGGAAATATTTGCGTTCGCCTTTTTACGGCAAAATCTAAAGTAGCTCCCACTAAACGACAGTCACTACCAAAGCTCGAACTTTGTGGTGCACTACTTCTCGCCCGACTTTTTACAAAAATCAAACCCACTCTTTCTAATTATAAGTTTGATACATTTCTTTGGACAGATTCGCAAATCGTTCTTCACTGGCTCAACCTACATTCGGCTACGCTGTCAGCCTTTGTTGGCAACAGAGTCTCAGAAATACAGGAGTTGACGGGGGACGCTCATTGGAGACATGTACCAACGAAAAGCAACCCAGCGGACATTGTGTCAAGAGGAAGTAACCCATTTGAACTCGCTAGTTCCATTTGGCTTACTGGTCCTGCATTTCTGCATGAAGACGCAAGAAAATGGCCTTGTGAACCAACCAAAAATATTGATATGGAAGTTGTAAATGCGGAAGTTCGGAAATCGGTATTCAAGGTAACTATATCCAGTAATTACCTACTTCAAATTCTCGACAGGCAAAGTTCTCACACTCGAGAGATACGGATTGTTGCCAGAATGCTTCGTTGCTGGGCAAAGCTGAAGAAACCTCAAATAGAAGTTGCAGATGCCCCACTAACTCCCGATGACTTACACCGTGCTCTGTTATGCATTGTATGGAATATTCAGCAGCAACACTTCCCTGAAGACATTCGCTCATTACACAAGGGAACAATGATAAGTGGTACATTACGGAACCTAAACCCGTTCTTGGATGTTATTGATGGATTTGAAATATTGAAAGTTGGCGGAAGACTTGAACTGGCTGATCTCCCAGATAACCAAAAACACCCAATTTTATTGCCGAGTAAGTGCGAATTCGTCACCCGATACGTTCGACATCTGCACATCAAAAATTATCACGCCGGACCTAAGGCATTGGTTTCTCTACTTCGCTTGCAATTTTGGATCGTCAACGCTCGTGAACTTGCTAGGCGCATCGTTCGGTCATGTATTCATTGTGTTCGATACAAACCGAAATTGCTTCAACAGATGATGGGAAATCTTCCTGTTGAACGTTTGACACCATCACGCCCATTCTCTCGCTGCGGCATAGATTTTTGTGGGCCCTTCAATGTTTATCTTCGCATTAGGGGCAAGGTACCATATAAAGCCTATGTTGCAATTTTCGTTTGCTTTGCAACAAAGGCGGTACATATTGAGGTCGTTTCAGACCTATCCACGGATGCCTTTATAGCATCACTCAAGCGAATGATTGGAAGAAGAGGCCTTCCATCAGACATTTTTTGCGATAACGCAACTAATTTCGTTGGCGCTTGCAGCAAACTTGCTGCATTGAAAGCATTTCTTTTCAAAAAGGAAACCCAAGAAACCATCACCAATTATTGCGCTAATGAATTTATAAATTTTCGTTTTATTCCACCTAGGGCACCTCATTTTGGCGGCATTTGGGAGGCTGCTGTGAAATCAGCCAAGGGCCATCTCAGTCGCAGCGTCATGAATGCCAGGCTAACATACGAGGAGCTCACTACAGCATTAGTGGAAGTAGAAGCTATACTTAATTCTCGACCCATCTCTCCACTCTCGTCGGATCCCAGCGACTATGAGGCACTGACTCCAGGTCACTTTTTAACTGGCAGTGCTTTAAAGGCTCTCCCCGAGCGAAAGGTCACTGAAAATTTCAATCAAATAGACAGGTGGACTCAAATTAGCGCAATAAGACAAATGTTTTGGAAGCAATGGTCACACGAATACATCAGCGAACTACAATCGCGATCGAAGTGGAATATTGAAAGGGAAAATATCGCTAAGGATGCAATGGTGCTCATCCATGAAGACAACGTACCACCGCAACGATGGCTGATAGGTCGCGTTATAGAAGTCATTCCAGGAAAAGATGGAGTAGTCAGAGTGGTAGAGTTGCGTACTACAAGGGGTACATATCGTCGTCCAACCCACAAGCTAGCATTGCTACCCATTTGAAAGTCCTTTCAACGGGGCCGGTGCATAATTGGTTTGACACCCTGCCTAACTAACAGCTGTCATGGTTCAATAACCTATTTAAATTCATTTACTTACAATTAATATCATTTACTTGCGTTTAAAAACTGTAGCATTCCAATGTCTAGTTGAGAGCATGAACAATCATACAAACATACTTGTACTCATGCTCCCACTCAACATCATATGTATACACACACGCTTGTATGCTTACATATTTACATGCGCCAGAACAATAGCACAGCGAACAATAGAAGATTTTGTCACCCTTTTTGCACCTTCTTTCGCTAGTGCATGGCCATGTATATACAAGCATACAAACGTTTATACTTTTATGCCTCACTTGAATTATTATACCTCAGTTGAATTTTGGAAATAATTAAATATTTTTAGTCTATTGTCGACCACCAAGACGCGCGTTTTATTTTACCAAGGCTTCTTTAGTTCGCTCAACTTTAATTACACGGCCCATTTTGAAGTATAATTGTTGTTGATTTGCCGTCGGGAAAAACTATTTCCGACTCTACAACTCTGCAAATTTATTTGCAGATTTCTTTTGCTCTAACTTTGAGCAAGATGGTGAGATGGATTCTCATCCTCATCGTAGAATTGATACTCCTGTAAATTTTGGATCATTATGCCTATCGGTTACCTATGTCATCAATGGTATATTGAAGCTTAAGCCAACATCTAAAACTGACTCGGATGGATTTTCGTCTGTTTTATTGAAAAATTGTCTATGCCTTGCTGAACCTCTTTCAAGAATTTTTAACAAGTCATTGCACTCGGGTGTTTTTGTGGATGACTGGAAATTGACATCCATCACCCCCCCCCCCCCCCATAAAAGTGTGGTAACAAAAACGATGAACGTAATTATAGGCCGATTTCAAAACTCTCTTCGGTCTCTAAACTTTTTGAGATAGTCGTGAACGAAAGGATATATTTTGCGGTGAAAAGCCTCATTTCAACCAATCAGCATGGTTTCGTTCCTGGCAGATCAACTGTTACCAATTTGTCCATTTTCTCGGATTGCTGCATTTCCGCGTTTCTAAACAAGTCCCAAGTTGACACAATCTACACAGACTTCTCCAAGGCATTTGACAAAGTCTCCCACCGAATACTTTTAACTAAACTTCAGTCTCTGGGTTTTCATTCTACATTCCTGCCGTGGATTAAGTAATACTTATCCTGTAGACGATGTGTTGTGTCGATCGACAACGCCACCTCTCGCACTTTTGTGTTCCACAGGGGAGCATTCTGGTGTTCCACAGGGGAGCATTCTGGGCCCTCTCTTTTTTACCCTTTTTATCAATGATATTGGCTCATGCTTTTCGTTTGCAGAATATTTGTTATATGACCTTAAAATTTTCGCAGTAATTCTGAAAAATTACAATCTGATATAGATAATGTTAACAACTGGTGTTGTTTAAATCGTCTGTCGCTGAACATAAGTAAATGCTATCACGTAACTTTTGAAAAAACGTGTACTACCCTGAAAACTTCATACTACATTGCTGGATCTCGTTTGAACTCGGTTGTGGAAATTAAAGACTTAGACATTAACTTCGATTCTAAGTTAAATTTTACCAATCACTTCAATTATGTGATAACTCGGTCATATTCGAAGCTAGCATTTATTCGTCGAAACTGTTACGCGTTCACTAACCCATAGACTCTTAAAACATTATTTTGCGCTTTTGTTAGATCAAGGCTGGAATATGCAGCCATCATCTGGAATCCATATCAGCTAGGTGTCTGTAATAGGCTTGAAAGAGTTCAGAAAGTTTTTCTTCGATTTGCCTTAAGATCATTAATGTTTTCTGAACCGTTACCATCATCCCGATCGCGTTGCCTACTTATTGATTTAAAATCTCTCGAATGCAGGAGGTTAATTTTATCTTGCTCACTTGTTATTGGTATTATTTCCGGGGCTATAAATTGTTCTTCTCTTCTTAGCAAAATTCAATTTAACGTTCCATACAGGAGACTTAGGCAGTTTGAACCCCTAAGGATTGTTCTCTCCAAAACCAATTATGGAGCAAATGCTCTATTCTCAGGATATGTTCAGTTTTAAATTTATTTTTCAATTCGTCAGGTGCTGATTTTACTTGGTCATATGCTATTTTAATCAATCATTTTATATCTTATTTTGCCTAACTATTTACTATTGTACATTATATAGTCTGTAAGAACTTTGTGTATTCGAAGACTGTCAGGGGTGGGTGTTCCCCGCGTTGGGCTGGCGTAAACAAATTGGACCGCTCTGAGCAGTACTGTCAGGGTAGGAGGTATATAAGTAGGGTGCATCCGTTTGTGGCACATATGAACGTTTAACGCAACACTAACACTTACATATACATGCAGCACGTATGGCAATGTGGTCATAATGCCCCATTGCGCTCGCAATACCATTTGTGCTATATTCGGCACCGCCTCTTGGATTAGGTAAATAAGGTTTGTCCATTTGCCAAAATAAAATAAAATATAATTTTTTTAATATTGCGGATTTGTTTGTGGATATTGTGATGTTTCGTGGGCAAATGTCAAAATAATCGCCGGCATATAAAACGAACGAATAAAACTGGACGAAAGATAGAGCTTTCGGCAGGGTTGCCGGATGCATCGTTAGGGAATGGCATAAGGTCGGGCTATACCAACAAAATTGCGCTATACATAATCCGCTAGCGTTTAGCGGACACGGAGAAGAACGACTAACGTTAGACGATTAGAGAAGGTATAAAAGGACGTGACACAAGTTCGAAAGAAGATAGTACCAAGTGCAATCGTCACGGCATACAACTGCCTCCGCGCCAATAAGCATTAGTGAAAGTTTAAATAAAAGTGAAAGTGAAAAGTTAAAATACACATTGTTTTTTCTCTGTTGTTGTTACGGTGGTATGAGCCGGCCGACCAAGTTCCCGTGAGGATTAGCGCCCAGCGATAGCAGTTCAGGTGAGAAAGCGTAGTTAGTATAGTTAGATGTGATAGGGGCGTATGTATGTCTATGGACTTACATATGTACATATAGGTAAAAGTTAGGAGGAAGGGCAATGAACCCAGTGTAAACGCTATTAAAAGCTATTTTTTTTATGTGAAAACCTTTAAGTTAGAGTTTTGGAAAACTTCGCCTTTTTTTTGAAAAAAAAAATAATAATTAACATATATGTACATATGTATGTTTAAAGATAGAACCTGAAATTATAAAATCGTGCTAGTGCAGTTTTGAATAAATTCCTGTGTATCGTAGGAAAGACGGTTGCAGTGATACCGGGAGGAAAAGAAGAAAGGGTGAACACATTTGGGGTTTGGTATAGCGATCAGTACGGCGACGTGTAAGTCCGAAAATAATTAAAGATACGTACGTAGGTCAGTTTTTATTCTAATAACACTTAATGTTGCAGTGTGCCCAGAAATTTTGGCGTTGGAGGTATACCGGCACAACTCGCCGTAAGTTATTCGTAAACATTAATACATTTTACTTTTTATGCCACATATACATACATATATACATATTATTATGCGCCCGATGGCCCAATACATACATATCGATACGGCCAAATTTTGATTTTAATAAACGTCCCGAACAAGAGTTGGCTTTACGCAGTCGAGATTCCTGCCAGAAATCACATACGAGTTTTAATATACATTTTTTTGCCCGTATATTGCGTCACAGCGTCCAGATAAGGAGGTCAAAACCAAGATATCTTAATGCCACCGATCTGCTGCAATCCGCCAGCGTGAACACCGTATATGATACAAAGGCACCTGACCCAGGCGGAAATATAAATTTTGGTCTTTAATTATTTAATAGTTATTTCATACACATTCATATATTTTTTTTTATTATTACGTTGTTTCCTATTATTAATTTTTTTTTTATTATATTCGTCGTTTTATCTTTGTCGCTTATACGCACGCGCACACGCATATTTTGAAATTATATAAAATACGTAAAATTTTCCAAATTTCATGTAGCTAAAATCAAGACTTTTTTTTATTGTACCCGATTCTGTCCGTCATCACACTATGGTGATAAAACCAAAAGCTTTTTGACGAACCTTTTTATATATTTTTTTTTATAGCACTCAATTTATAGCATACATAATAGATATCTGCGTGTGGGCAGGCGGGTAATGCAGTCCAATTTTAAATGTAAGAAACCCACCAAAATTTTATGTGAACACCTATGAACGTTATTCTTATGAGATAAGCGATTCTGCCATACCAAAACCCTAATTGGGAATTATCGTGCTTGGGGATAATTTATTAACATATAGGCAGGGATAAATGATCTAAGAGAGCTCTTGTAGGATCCCATACCTTAAACCTCGTTAAATTCATAAACCCAATTTCTCATATTTTTTTTTTGGCTTATCGGCAGGACGTTTGTCGAAGCAGAAAACCACATTTGGTGCATATTTGTAATAAGATAAGTTTGCATAATGTATCGTAAACCATTTATTTATGTGAATATATTTTGATTTTTGTACTCGAAAGAAATGAGGAGATAAGAAACTTTTGGGCGGGATGTGAAGAAGGTATGATGAAGAGGTAAGTGGAGGGGATGGAGCGTGACAAGAGGGAACCGCCAGGGTTCGGATATATTGAAGCGAGCGGTCCAAGGTAGGGTGGGCTTCCTGATGGAGAGGTGTGTGAGGATGAAAGGAAAAAATGGAGAAAAAAAAAAATGATTGTCCGTCCGGCTCCCTGGTGGCAGGGTTAAGAACCACTACCCATCTTATATTGAGCTAGTCAGGGAAACCACCAGGAGCCAATGGTACGTGTACGTGACAATTATTAATATGGTGCCCAATGTGAAACGAATATAAGGGTTAGCGCTATTGTTAAAATAGTGCCAATACCAAAACTTCGCTAGTGCAACGTTAAGTAGCACTTAGCAATTTCCAAACCAACATCAGCGCGACAAAAAAGTTTAAATTGGCGCCCATGCAGTTTAAATTTAAAACAGTTGTATTTCTTTTATTGTTTAATCTGCCTTTTAGAAATTTATTTAAACTTTTTTTGGGATACGAATCCTTCATAATAGAAAGGGGTCCGATGTAAGCTGTCAGCCTGTCGAACTAGGTGACTTGCTTATGCAGTTTCGCAAAAGTTCAATTGCACTAGAGAGTCAGGGGGTCAGACCATCGTTCCCTACCCAATAGACAAACGGTGACATAGGCATCTACCAGCAGATAGGCCCATTCGCACCGCCATGAAATAATACACATCTATGTACTTAATTAGCTGTTCACAATTTTTTAAAAATGGATCAAGTAGATCTACAGTTTAGTTTCTATGTATGGAGACCGAGATTGAAAAGTAAAATCTTAAAGCTCCAGGCATATCAATATACGTAAAAACATACAGAAGTTAGTGACCGCAACCACTCGGGTAGATACAAAGGTTGTGAAGCATAACAATTTTTCTTATACATATACTTTTTTTTATTATATTAAATGGTCAGCTCACACACGAGCTCATACAGGAACGTTGATTAGGCTCCAAACCCTCTGTTTAAAAATCTCTTCGGGAGTCATGCCTTCTGAGCTCCCGCCAATTAACCAATATTATTGATTTTATTCAAAATAAGGATTCGTCCTATATATATACATCTATACATATGTACATACATACATAATTATATTTTTTTTGAATTTTGGAATTTTATGTAGTATTTGAATTTTTGTGTGTCGTTCATGGTATACGTAGTCCGAATTGTCTACACAAGTTCGTACATTACATCGATAATAAATTGTTTAGCACATAGCCGGAAATTAATTTTTTTTTATGAATAATACGCCACCTGCATATAACACTCGAGGCAAAACAAAGAGTGCAACTATGGCAGCTAATGACCCAAACGCGAACGCATCGGTTGAAAAGGATGCCTCATTCATAGACTTATCCGATCGGTTTGTAGGGACGAAAAATAATGGGGATAAATCGGTAGGAAACAGGGAGATAGATGGTGCCAGAAGCATGACACCTACGACAGGCAATAGCACAGGGGCGATGCCCAAGCAAAACACAGGAGCACAGGTAACCCAGTCCGAGCTTCTACGGCCACCCTCGTTAACTTTCCCACGACCGCCACCGTTCCATAACTTTTCAAGTCATGCCACAGCCCAGCGACCTAAAACCCAGCAGTTACGCGACGAAATTGCACCGATGATCAAAGAAATGATGGGGGAAGCGAAAGAAGCACTGTTAGGGGAAATGAAAACAACCATGCAGGAAATAATGAATACTATGCGAAACTCAAACGGTGAGATGGGTGTTGTTGGTGGAGGAAATAGAGCGCGCGGTCCTTACAAGAGAAGGAGACATGATGTCAGTAGTGAGTCCATGGATTCAAGGAGGTCGATTCCCCAAAATGAACATGCCAATAGCAACGGCGATAGAGATACGCGTAACCCGATGAGGCCTGCGGTGGGTCCCTTGCCGGCGCTCACGGCGCAGATACATCAGCGTCAGGTCCAAACAGCACAACCAGCGAGGCGGAATTCGTTCTCGGAAAGCGTCCCAACCGGAAACCAATGTAGAAATGGGGGTAATAGATCTGACCTTAACGTGGAAAAGTGGGGAATTAGCTTTCAAGGATTCCGGGATTCCATGACTGTTGAAGATTTTTTATTTAGATTGGAATATTTAAAGGAGAAGTATGGGTGTTCATGGGGAGATATTTTGTGGGATTTCCATCGTCTTCTGGGTGGCGAAGCACGTGAGTGGTATTGGTTGTACATTCGTACGAACCGAAGTGTAGACTGGCAACCTTGCAGTTCGCACTACAACGCCAGTTCGCCTCCCAGCTGACAGATTTCAAACTGATGAGAGAGATTAATGAACGTAAGCAGAAACCCGGGGAAAGTATTGACGAGTTCTTCCATGCTATTGGCATATTACGGTCGCGACTAAGGAATCCGATACCAGAGTACGAAATGGTGCGTCTCGTCAAAGGAAACTTGCGTGAATCACTTGCAAAATTGGTTTATCCTATCGCGGTATACTCTGTCGAGCAGCTTAGGATGGAGTGCAAGGAGGTGGAGAGATGTTTCCCTCGACGAGATCGCGTGCAGCAAAGTGGATTCGCGTCCCGTTCGTATCAGGTACATGAGATAACGCCCACGCAGAGTGATGATCAGGAATCTCCCAGAGGTGAGGGTCAAGTCTCTGTGGAAGAGGTCCGTTATCAGCGCGTAACTAAACACCCACCAACGCCCGATCTGTCTAGCCGGAAAAATACTTGCTGGAGCTGCGGACTCGAGGGTCACCTTTTTACCGACTGCATGTCCTTACAGAGGCGTATTTTTTGTTTTAAATGTGGAAAGCCGGAGGTTATCACTCCCAAGTGCCCTATATGCAACCCGACGGGAAACTCGAACAGGAACGCGACGACAGCGGGGGTGTCGCGCTCCACTCAGTTCCCGCAAGAGCAGATGCGTCAACCAGCACAACTTTAGATTTGGACATAAAATGTCAGAACGAACAGCTTAGAGTTAAGAAAAGATTCAGTGGAGAAAACCCATCAATAGTTAATGCCAGCAACGAGACTACCCAACAAAGACCAATTACCTTTTCTTTCGAGGAACGCATGAGGAGATACCGCGAAGCCCGATAACGAATTTTTGCCGACAGTGTGCTGCTAGGTCGACGTATGGTATCGGTTAGGATACAGAAGGCAAGGGAACGCTTTCGACAACGAAAACTTCTTCGTCGAGAAGTCGTGGCAGCAGTAAAAAGGGTAGATAGAGGCGACCCGAGGGTATACGCAGAAATAGAATTAAATGGGATTCAAACACGCGGACTATTGGACACGGGAGCATCGGTCAGTATTTTAGGTCGGGGATGCCGTGAGTTAGTGGAAGAGATAGGGGTACCAATCGAGCGATTTATTGCTACTGTGACTACGGCCGGAGGCGGTGCGCATACGGTGTTGGGAAAACTTAGTATACCTGTAAAATACAACAATATAGAACACAGTTTAACTTTTTATTTATGTCCATACCTTGAACAAAATATATATCTTGGAATAGATTTCTGGCGCGTTTTCGAACTGGCTCCCAGTGTGATAGGTTGCGAAGAAGTTAATTTATCTAGGCTAGAGCAGGAGATGGTTAAAGAGGAAGATAGGCGCGAGCGTGTTACACGACTTAACACCAGATCAACAACAGCGATTACAGCAGGTCAAAGATAAGTTTATGTCTTTTGAAAAAGATGGGTTGGGTCGTACCCCGCTGGAGATACACACTATTAAGTTAGTAGAAGAAGCCGTGCCCGAAAAAGATCGGCATTATCCATTGTCCCCGGCAATGCAATCAATCGTATATACTGAAATAGATAAGATGTTAGATTTAGGAGTAATAGAAGAGAGCGAAAGTCCCTGGAGTAACAGGACCACGGTCGTTCGCAAACCTGGTAAAAATCGATTTTGTTTGGATGCGCGGAAGTTGAATGCCTTGACGGTTAAAGATGCGTACCCGCTGCAAAACATAGAAGGCATAATTAGTCGCATCGATGATACACACTACATCAGCAGTGTGGACCTAAAATTCGCCTTTTGGCAAATAGAGCTGGAGGATAAGTGCAAGCCATACACTGCTTTCACCGTCCCGGGGCGTCCCTTGTATCAATTTGTAGTTATGCCATTCGGCTTATGCAATGCGGCGCAACGATTGTGCCGATTGATGGACCGCGTCATACCGCAAAGGTTGAAATCGAACGTATTTATATATCTGGACGATTTACTCATAATTGCTCCGTATTTTGACACGCATATGAAAACGTTGGAAGAAGTGGCTGTTTGCCTAGAAGAAGCAGGGTTAACTATCGGGTTAGAAAAATCAATGTTTTGTTTCAAGGAATTACCGTATTTGGGTTATATTGTGGGCGGAGGTATGTTAAAGACGGATCCCGAAAAGGTGAAGGCTATCCTTAATATTCCGCTACCTAAAACAGTGAAACAAGTTAGGAGCTTTCTCGGAACGGCTGGGTGGTACCGCCGATTTATAAAGGATTTTGCAACACTGGCTGCACCATTGACTGATACCTTAAAAAAATCGAACAAATTTCAAATAACACCTGAAGCAATAGAGGCCTTTAACAATCTAAAAAGAGCGCTTACGAGCGCACCCGTTCTAAAACACCCCGACTTCACGAAGCGTTTTTGGGTCCAGTGCGACGCATCTGACTATGGCGTTGGCGCGGTATTATACCAAAAGACGGATGATGATGCGGAAAATCCAATCGCGTATTTCTCACAGAAGTTGAACGAGTGCCAACGAAAATATAGCACAACTGAAAAGGAATGCCTCGCGGCGGTGATGGCAGTGCAAAGATTTCGTCCGTATATAGAACTTATGCCGTTTACCGTAGTCACTGACCATGCAAGTCTAAAATGGCTGATGTCACTTAAAGATTTAAGCGGGAGACTAGCGAGATGGTCACTGCAACTGCAAGCATTCAACTTCCAAATCGAGCATCGAAAAGGGTCCGAAAACATAGTTGCCGATACGTTATCTCGGTGTATTGAGGACATATCACAGTAGAACACCCACAGAATGTATGGGATTTGAAAAAGTATGAAATAATTTCGCTCCACACGCAATTTCTGAAAGAATGGGGATAAAAAATAAGATCTGTAAAAAAATCTGGCCATCCGTAGTGCAAAAATGCCATGGAAATTTGACCTAAAGGCTAAAAATGCACTAAAAAATGGAATATGTTTTTATTGGCTAATATCTCCTAAACTAGTAATTTTAAGAGAAATAACGACATAACGACTTTTACTTAGATTGGAGTGAGGAGTAAATTGCCCATATAAAGGTTGTACCTGCGAGTGTCCTTTCAAGGACTTTTAATAAGTCGAAGTAAATTTTTTATTTTTCATTTTTTTGTAATGTTCAAATAAAATACTTGCAAAATTATGGATTAGATAAGCTATACATCGTTTGGTAGGATATTAACCACAGTTTAATAATAACATTACATTTTAATTTTACCAACATTTCTGCAATGGTTGGTTGACATAAAACTGAGAGAAAACTGTTTTTACATTTCTAAAAACATGCAATATGGTATAGTTCAGGGGTCAAAGTTCTAATTCTCTTCCCTCCAAATGCATTTTCTGAAAGTTTGGGGGTAAACGACAAGATGTGTAAAAAAGTCTAGCCATCTGTAGTGAAAAAATGTCATGGAAATTTGACCTAAAACTAAAAATGCACTAAAAAATTGTATATGTCTTTATTGGCTAATATCTCGTAAACCAGCAATATTACCAGAAAAAATGACATAAAGACTTTTATTTGATTGGAGTCAGGAGTAAATTGCCCATATAAAGGTTGTACCTGCGAGTGTCCTTTCAAGGACTTTTAATAAGTCGAAGTTAATTTAAAATTTTTTTCAAAGTAATGAGTTACATAAGTTTTACACCGTTTGATAAAATATTACCCAAAGTTTCATTTTAACATTGCATTTTAAATTTATTAACACTTTTGCAATGGTAGGTTGGCGTAAAATCGAGAAATTTTTTTTTTTTAGTTTTTGAAAACATACACTATGAGATAACTGAGGCGCACAGTTCTAATTTTATAGCTATGTTGAAGTAAAATGGTAAATATGTAACGGAACAAATTTAATAATAATATGAAATGTTGTGAAGTCTATAAAACAATATTAAACGTTTTCTTTCGAACAGTTTTTGTTTAAGTAATCTATAATTTTTTTTTTATGTGTTTCGTGACGGCAAGTTTTTGTTATGTTTCTCCACTGCATGCAATAAAAAAATACACTAAACACCTCTCTTCTGCTAGGAAGCGCGTCTGCATTCAAACATTTTTTTTTCTTACCTGTGTAGAACAATTTGTTTATTTATTTTCCCATATTTACTTAGTTTTAAAGACTTAAATACCAATTAAGAACAAGCTTTTGTATTTATTTTCCATTGTGGTGCCTTATCAGAAGTATTTTTATTTTAAATTTCTTGGTCTAGAGGTCACAATTACACGTTTATTATGAATGTATTTCTTTTTGACAGTTCAGTACCGGTTTCCTGGCAAAACTAAATTTTTAACTAAAATATATACATATTATACTATAGAAAAAAAATTTGAACTAATAAGAAAAAAAACATTCTTATGAAAGGTGCTTAAAACGACATTCGCAGGAAAAAAATGTGTATGGAGAATTTACTCCTGATACCATTCTTAATAAAAGTCTTTGTTATTATTTCTCTATGAAAAACTTGCTTACGAGATATTCGCCAATAAAGACATATACAATTTTTTAGTGCATTTTCAGCTTTTAGGTCAAATTTCCATGGCATTTTTTCACTACAGATGGCTAGACTTTTGTACACATCTTGTCGTTTACCCCCAAACTTTCAGAAAACGCATTTGGAGGGAAGAGAATTAGAGCTTTGACCCCTGAACTATACCATATTGCATGTTTTTAGAAATGTAAAAACAGTTTTTCTCAGTTTTATGTCAACCAACCATTGCAGAAATGTTGGTAAGATTAAAATGTAATGTTATTATTATACTGTGGTTAATATCCTACCAAACGATGTATAGCTTATCTAATCCATAATTTTGCAAGTATTTTATTTGACCATTACAAAAAAATGAAAAATAAAAAATTTACTTCGACTTATTAAAAGTCCTTGAAAGGACACTCGCAGGTACAACCTTTATATGGGCAATTTACTCCTGACTCCAATCTAAGTAAAAGTCGTTATGTCGTTATTTCTCTTAAAATTACTAGTTTAGGAGATATTAGCCAATAAAAACATATTCCATTTTTTAGTGCATTTTTAGCCTTTAGGTCAAATTTCCATGGCATTTTTGCACTACAGATGGCCAGATTTTTTTACAGATCTTATTTTTTATACCCATTCTTTTTTTTTTGTGGGTGTTCCAATATCACAGTCATTAATAGCAGGCATGGACACTCTCGAGTTCGAGTCGGAGGAATACCTGGAGCTGATAGGCACTATCAAGGCAAACGCGGAGCGATTTCCGGATTTAAAAGTAGAGGGGGGAATTGTCTTTAAAAAAATGTTGACGAAAGATACTGAGTTAGAAGAATGTGAGTGGAAGTTATGGGTACCTGCGGCATTGACATCAACGTTAATTGAAGATGCGCATTGTCCCGAGATAGCGGCACATGGGGGTATGACGAAAACATTGCATCGCTTACGGCGCATGTACTATTGGCCTAATATGGTTGTGCAAGTCCGAAACATCGTTCGTGATTGCCAGGTTTGCAAAGAAAATAAACCAAGCAATACCATTTTGAAACCGGGCATAGGGTCAGAGGTGATCACCGTACGGCCGTTCCAAAAGATTTATATAAATTTTTTAGGCAAATATCCCAGGTCGAAGAAAGGGAATACGTTTATATTCGTGGTGGTGGACCATTTCTCTAAGTTTACCTTTCTAAAGGCAATGCGTGAAGCAACCGCGACCAATGTCGTAAAATTTCTGACCGAAGAGATCTTTTTCAAGTTTGGTGTACCGGAAACAATACATTCCGACAACGGGAAACAGTTCACCTCAAAACAGTTTGCCCAAATGGTGGAAACGTACGGCTTAAAACCGCCTTTTATTCTCCTCAATCAAATGCAGCGGAAAGGGTCAACCAATCGGTTTTGGCTGCAATCCGCTCATATTTAAAAACTGACCACCGAGATTGGGATTTATACCTTCCGGAAATCGAATGCGCGTTGCGAAGCGCAGTACATTCTGCCACAGGCGTATCGCCCTACTTTGCACTATTTGGGTTTAATATGTTTATTAGTGGCGCTGATTATACTTTGGCCCGAAAGCTAAGCGCACTAGATGATAGCGAAACGCTAGTGCTGAGCAATAGTGATCGAATGAGAATTATGAGGGAAAAGATAAAAGATAATTTACATGAGGCGTATAAAACGAATGCGATACGGTATAACAAAAGAATCCGCGAGGTGCGATTCGTACCAGGTCAAGAAATTTATAAAAGGAATTTTGTGCTGAGCGACTTCAAAAACAATATCAACGCAAAGTTTTGTAAGAAATTCACGAAATGCAGGGTAACGAAAGCTTTGGGAAACAACCTGTACCTGCTAGAAACTCCTTCTGGGCGTAGTTTAGGCGCCTGGCACGCCAAAGATTTGAAACAGTAAAGTTCTTTCCATGTTGGTGCATCTCTGGCGATGAGGGTCAAGTCGTCCAGAGATGTACAATATGTACACGAGCGTAAATTAGCCAATCTGCAAAAACACAAAACGACTTAACCACAAAGTAAAATTCTTTAAAGATATAGCATAGTGATACTTCCCGTAAACTCACTGGCGGTAACAACTCTTCCATTTGGTTCATTATTATTTAAAGTTGCCCGGCGTAACTCGTGAAGCAGGAGACTGTGTCAGGGGTGGGTGTTCCAAACGTACGGCATTGGGCTGGCGTAAACAAATTGGACCGCTCTGAGCAGTACTGTCAGGGTAGGAGGTATATAGGTAGGGTGCATCCGTTTGTGGCACATATGAACGTTTAACGCAACACTAACACTTACATATACATGCAGCACGTATGGCAATGTGGTCATAATGCCCCATTGCGCTCGCAATACCATTTGTGCTATATTCGGCACCGCCTCTTGGATTAGGTAAATAAGGTTTGTCCATTTGCCAAAATAAAATAAAATATAATTTTTTTAATATTGCGGATTTGTTTGTGGATATTGTGATGTTTCGTGGGCAAATGTCAAAATAATCGCCGGCATATAAAACGAACGAATAAAACTGGACGAAAGATAGAGCTTTCGGCAGGGTTGCCGGATGCATCGTTAGGGAATGGCATAAGGTCGGGCTATACCAACAAAATTGCGCTATACATAATCCGCTAGCGATTAGCGGACACGGAGAAGAACGACTAACGTTAGACGATTAGAGAAGGTATAAAAGGACGTGACACAAGTTCGAAAGAAGATAGTACCAAGTGCAATCGTCACGGCATACAACTGCCTCCGCGCCAATAAGCATTAGTGAAAGTTTAAATAAAAGTGAAAGTGAAAAGTTAAAATACACATTGTTTTTTCTCTGTTGTTGTTACGGTGGTATGAGCCGGCCGACCAAGTTCCCGTGAGGATTAGCGCCCAGCGATAGCAGTTCAGGTGAGAAAGCGTAGTTAGTATAGTTAGATGTGATAGGGGCGTATGTATGTCTATGGACTTACATATGTACATATAGGTAAAAGTTAGGAGGAAGGGCAATGAACCCAGTGTAAACGCTATTAAAAGCTATTTTTTTTATGTGAAAACCTTTAAGTTAGAGTTTTGGAAAACTTCGCCTTTTTTTTGGAAAAAAAAAAAATAATTAACATACATATATGTACATATGTATGTTTAAAGATAGAACCTGAAATTATAAAATCGTGCTAGTGCAGTTTTGAATAAATTCCTGTGTATCGTAGGAAAGACGGTTGCAGTGATACCGGGAGGAAAAGAAGAAAGGGTGAACACATTTGGGGTTTGGTATAGCGATCAGTACGGCGACGTGTAAGTCCGAAAATAATTAAAGATACGTACGTAGGTCAGTTTTTATTCTAATAACACTTAATGTTGCAGTGTGCCCAGAAATTTTGGCGTTGGAGGTATACCGGCACAACTCGCCGTAAGTTATTCGTAAACATTAATACATTTTACTTTTTATGCCACATATACATACATATATACATATTATTATGCGCCCGATGGCCCAATACATACATATCGATACGGCCAAATTTTGATTTTAATAAACGTCCCGAACAAGAGTTGGCTTTACGCAGTCGAGATTCCTGCCAGAAATCACATACGAGTTTTAATATACATTTTTTTGCGCGTATATTGCGTCACAGCGTCCAGATAAGGAGGTCAAAACCAAGATATCTTAATGCCACCGATCTGCTGCAATCCGCCAGCGTGAACACCGTATATGATACAAAGGCACCTGACCCAGGCGCAAACATAAATTTTGGTCTTTAATTATTTAATAGTTATTTCATACACATTCATATATTTTTTTTTTATTATTACGTTTTTTCCTATTATTACATTTTTTTATTATATTCGTCGTTTTATCTTTGTCGCTTATACGCACGCGCACACGCATATTTTGAAATTATATAAAATACGTAAAATTTTCCAAATTTCATGTAGCTAAAATCAAGACTTTTTTTTATTGTACCCGATTCTGTCGGTCATCACACTAGGGTGATAAAACCAAAAGCTTTTTGACGAACCTTTATATTTTTTTTTTTATAGCACTCAATTTATAGCATACATAATAGATATCTGCGTGTGGGCAGGCGGGTAATGCAGTCCAATTTTAAATGTAAGAAACCCACCAAAATTTTATGTGAACACCTATGAACGTTATTCTTATGAGATAAGCGATTCTGCCATACCAAAACCCTAATTGGGAATTATCGTGCTTGGGGATAATTTATTAACATATAGGCAGGGATAAATGATCTAAGAGAGCTCTTTTAGGTAGGATCCCATACCTTAAACCTCGTTAAATTCATAAACCCAATTTCTCATATTTTTTTTTGGCTTATCGGCAGGACGTTTGTCGAAGCAGAAAACCACATTTGGTGCATATTTGTAATAAGATAAGTTTGCATAATGTATCGTAAACCATTTATTTATGTGAATATATTTTGATTTTTGTACTCGAAAGAAATGAGGAGATAAGAAACTTTTGGGCGGGATGTGAAGAAGGTATGATGAAGAGGTAAGTGGAGGGGATGGAGCGTGACAAGAGGGAACCGCCAGGGTTCGGATATATTGAAGCGAGCGGTCCAAGGTAGGGTGGGCTTCCTGATGGAGAGGTGTGTGAGGATGAAAGGAAAAAATGGAGAAAAAAAAAATGATTGTCCGTCCGGCTCCCTGGTGGCAGGGTTGAGAACCACTACCCATCTTATATTGAGCTAGTCAGGGAAACCACCAGGAGCCAATGGTACGTGTACGTGACAAGACTTTACTTGCAAATAAACAAATTATGTTAAACGGTTTACGGAAGAACGTATTAAACACGCTTCTCGACCAAGAAAACTTATTCGGTTGGATCCTAACCGGTCGTGCAGACGCACCTCAACCAACCAATACTCGGGTGTCATTTTTCAACTAAGTTAACCTGGAGAAGCAAAAGACAGTCAATGAAGACACCGCCTATTGCGAGGAACTCTTCAACGTAACAATGACCAGAAACTCCGATGGCAAGTGTATAGTCGCCCTCGCCTTTCCTAACAACACCTGCTTAGGGCCTTCGCTAAAGGGCGTTTGCTCTAAATTCTACCGGAATGGGACGCGCTTAGCAAAGACACCAGCCCGACAGACAGAATACAATAGGGTAGTATCGGAATACGAGACATTACGTCATATGTCAAAAGTTTCTAGGGTCATACCACCACAATCAACAGGTTGTTATTTATTACCCCACTACGCTGTCATAAAGGAAGAGAGCACAACCACCAAAGTAAGGGTGGTATTCAACGCATCGTGCCCTACCGCGAATAGCACAAGCTCCAATGACGTGTTACATACAGGCCCAATCACCCAGGCCGACTTAACGATCCTGTTACTGCGCTGGAGGTTCTTCAAATATGTTTTCAATAGCGACATCGAAAAGATGTATCGTCAGATATGGGTAAAGGCCAACCACAAAATACCAAAGGATCGTCTTTCGTACTACTCCCAAAGATCCGATCAGCGTTTACGAGCTGAAGACGGTAACTTTTGGTGTGAATTGTGCCCCATACCTGGCGATAAGGACACTGCACCAACTGGCAGATGACGTCGAACCTTCGTTACCAATAGCTGCAAATATTTTGCGGACCAGTATGTACGTCGATGACGTCTTGGCAGGAGGGCACAGCATTGAGTCTGCGATTCACGCGAGAGATGAAACCACACAAGCACTTCACTCAGCAGGGCTCCCCCTTCGAAAATGGACATCGAATTGCAGCAAAATACTCAAGGGATTACCGAAACAACATCTGCTGAATGAAGATTTTCTAGAGTTCGAAGATTCCAGTACTGTCAAAACCCTAGGCATAAGGTGGAACGCACATTCCGACCACTTTTATTTCACAGCGAAACCAATGGAGAATAGGGATAGTTCAACCAAAAGGGCAATCCTTTCCGCTATCGTCAAATTTTTCGACCCTCTAGGTTGGCTAACCCCAATCATCATCGTAGCCAAAATCCTATTGCAAAACATCTGGCTGGAAGCGACAGGCTGGGAAGAGCCGGTGGCGGAAACTACCCTAGAGCGATGGCAAACCTTCATGTGGGATTATCCAGCCATTGATCACATACGGATACCATGAAGGGTGTATTTTACGCCAACTATCGACGTGGAAATACATGGGTTCAGTGACGCTTCGGAGAAGGCTTATGGAGCTACAGTCTACCTACGAGCAAAGGTGAAAGATCTGGTAAACATCAATATCCTCAGGGCGAAGTCAAGAGTAGCCCCCTTGAAAACAATCTTATTGCCACGACTTGAGCTACGCGGGGAAATAATAGATTCCATCTGCGAGAACCTAAACTTAGGACAGACTCAACGATTGTTCTAGCATGGATTAAAAAACCCCCCTGCTCCTGGTCGACCTTCGTCGCTCACCGGGTAACAAAAACCGTACAGAAAGTCGGAAATGGAGCTTGGCACCACGTCGAATCTGCACACAATCCACCAGATTTGGCCAGTAGAGGACTATCAGCGAAGGACTTAGTCGACAAAGTTTTGTGGTGGCAGGGACCTTCTTGGTTACAAGAAGACAAGACAAAATGGCCTACCCAAGAAAGGAATATGGTATAAGCATTGAAGTAAAGATGTTACAAAGCCACGCAGCTGTGCAAGTAAACTAGAGCCATATGATCTGGTCTGTCAATCACAATTGCAAGGTTTTGCACTATTTACCGGAAGCGGTCTCAAACCCAACTTATGTGGAAAATTCCACCGGAACGCACAACCTTTTCCCGGGAATTCACGAACACCGGCGTAGATTTTGCCGGTCCTTTCGACATCCATTCCTACAGCGGAAGAGGATGTCTCCTCTCAAAAGCTACATTTGCCTCTTTGTTTGCTTTTCAACCAAGGCTATTCATTTAGAGGCCACTAGCGACCTGAGTACGGCCTCTTTCCTGTCAGCGCTCGATAGGTTCGTAGTTACGGGGGTGTCCGACAACGGAACTTACATTGTGGGAGCATCCAGGACGGTCCGTTCGGTGTTTAAAGTCTTTTTAGCGGACGCTCGCAACCAAACCCTATCCAAATACAGCCACCAAACCCTGACGTGGCATTTCAAGCACCACTTCAAGAGGATCGCGATGGATCATAAATTTACGCTTGAAGAGTTCAGCACCCTACTTTGTAGGATTGAGTCGTGTCTCAACTCTCCAACATTAAACCCGTCCTCTAATGATCCGTTTAACCTGGAACCGCTCACCCGATATCGACGTCAGCGAGAATCGCGCCTCGCTAGTCAACCGATGGGAAAAACTTTAGGCCCTACACCAAACGTTTTGCAAACGAGCCCGGAAAACCGAGTGCCTCACCGAATTGCAAAAACGTGTTAAGTGGAAACATCCACAATCGAACCTGAAACAAGGGGACCTGGTCGTCATAAAGGAAGACAACTTACCTAGTAACGAATGGAGATTAGGTCGAATAGTGAATCTACATCAGGGACCTGATAGCCGAGTCCGAGTCATCGAACTCGACACATCAAGGGGCCAGACCACCAGACCAATCACTAAATTGGTCCTACTTCCACCCGGTAATGAGAATGGAGGAAGGTAGTGATATTCAACTTCTAAGTCTCTCTAATTCCACTTCTAATTACTATTCGGATTAGAGAACTTGAGGGCTCTTTCAACGCCTTTTTCCAAGGAACTATATCCCTCTCCAAACTATAACAAACCCACTTACCACCATATTGCTCACCAAATAAGTGAGCCTATCTGCTAAAACTCAAACGCACTCGTTAAAATATAATGCACTGAATCCTATCACAATCGGGAGGACCGATCAGTCACAAGAAAATAAAGGCACTCGTTCAAACGGAACGAGGCCAACCGAAATCCTATCGCAGACGGACCAACCGATCTCCCACAGAAGTTGAGAATTTTGCGGCAATCGCATTCGTACCCATTTGCACACACCACAAGACAACAAGAGTAGCCCCCAGAGTCATAGAGGAGCCCTAAACGAAAATCCCCGTTTCTCATCTTCATTAACCAGTTTCAGTTACTGGAGATCAAATTCAACAAAAAGAAAATTGGGCTCTTAAATAACCGTCTTTTTCCCTTAAGAGTCTTACAAAATTCAACAAAATGAAAAATTTTGGCTACTGAAATACACCTTCGCGGCTTCTAAATCTAAGATTTTTAAATAACCTCTGGAAAACAATCGAGGAAATGTATTGTCCTAGCAGCCGGGGCATACAAAAGAAAAAAAAACATGTTCTTATCCCCCACGAATACATATATCGTCGCTCCCAACGAAGACTAACACGGTTCAGTTAGCGTGGAAGACTAATATGGTTCGTAATTCGCGTGGAAGACTAACATACTTTGTTGTTCGCGTGGAAGACTACCATGCTTCAGTTCTCTGCGTGGAAAACTAACACAGTTCATTCTCTGCGTGGAAGACTAACATGCTTCACTTGTGAATGAACTGTGTTAGTCTTCCACGCAGAGAATGAACTGTGTTAGTTTTCCACGCAGTGAGCTGAAGCATGTTAGTCTTCCACGCAGAGAATGAACTGTGTTAGTTTTCCATGCAGAGAACTGAAGCATGGTAGTCTTCCACGCGAACAACGAAGTATGTTAGTCTTCCACGCGAATTACGAACCATATTAGTCTTCCACGCTAACTGAACCGTGTTAGTCTTCGTTGGGAGCGACGATTTCTGTTTGCTAATTCTGATTTATACAACAGTAGAGTTCTCAAAAATAGTAATGTGGGTATATTCCACCCAATAATAATGCAACCAGTGGCGTTCATTTCTGTCATATATGTATACGTATATGGGTCCATTTATTTGTAAATAAACTACTACTACTTTTATGAAATATCTATGGTGCGAAATATCGAACTTGCTTTTACTAACAAAAAGAGTCGTTGTATTTTATCGAATGCTCGATAGAAACTGTTTGACACCACTTTTGCTCTCGTTTTTTCTTTTTCTCAGCAGTCAATCGCAACAAAATGTACGTAAAAAAGGTTTTTATACCTTTCATGAACATGAAATGGTATTATAACTTTGGTCCGATGTTTGTAAGTATGAGAAGAAGAAGAGATAGACCCACTATTAAGTATACCGAAATGATCAGGGCGATGAGGCGAGTTGATTTAGCCATGTCCGTCTGTCCGTCCGTCCGTCCGTCCGTCCGTCCGTCTGTTTGAACGCAAACTAGTCCCTCAGTTTTTGAGATATCTCGATGAAATTTTGCAAGCAGGCGCCATTTTGCATAGGATTAATCATTTGTCGGAACCAGCAAGATCGGACCAATAGAAGGCATAGCTCCCATACAATCGATTGTTCCGATAAATGGGTTTTGGCCTATAACTCTTGCAATTCAAAAGCTAGGAACGTAAAATTTTGCAAGTTTAGTACAAATTGTATTTGCAACGTGTGTAGTGAAAATGACTCAGATCGGACCAACATGACATATAGCTCCCATATAATCGATAGTTTCGACAAATGGGTTTTGGGCTATAATTTTTGCAGTTAAAAAGCTAGGAACGTTAAACTTTGCACGTTTGCTACATATTATACATGTAACATATGTAGGCAAAATCAGCCAGATCGGACCAACATAACGTATAGCTCCCATACAATCGATTGTTCCGATAAGTGTGGTTTAGCATTCATGAAAGGTATAAAGCCTTCGGCACAGCCGAAGCCAGCCCTTTCCTTACTTGTTTTTTTTTAATTTAAATTCTTGTATTAATACATTTTACATATATATTTAGGAGTCAACAAACTAATTCTACTCAACATAAGCTTATGCCAGAATTTATGGAAAAACACCATGCGTTAGCTAGAAATAGCTTGCAAAATAATTCGAATGGCCGCGCAAAGAAGAAACAACTATGGACCAAACTAACGGGAATGTTAAATAGTAACGGACCTCCCGTTAGGCCAACAAAGGGACGGCAGAAAGTGCGTAGTAACACTTACATTTAAGTTAATAATATTTTCCCCTGTTGTAACATATTCTTGTACATAATATTTCTTTGTAGGTATAGACTGATCACAAATATAATGCTAAAAGAAAGCAAAGTAAACGGATGGAAAGCATGAGAAAAACTGGTGGTGGGCCATATGATGCTGTTCAATTAAACGCATTTTAAGAATGCGTGATTGCTGCAGCTAAAATAAATGAACACCTAATGGGCGTTCCGAATACGACGTCACATGGCAGCAATGCAGAACGCCCGTGTTCTTCTACAACTGCTCCTGAGCCGGACGAATCGTTTCTAAGCGAATGTTTTAGGGCAATAACAAGCAACGAAGAACCACTGAGTAACGATGAAAATAAAACTGCAAGCAAGACTGAGTCACAAGCTAAAACCGTGAGTGATGTAGAAAGGGACACCGAGCGACCACCAACTCCGAAAGTTAGAATGAGGTGTGCTGATCCCAAACTGGAAATAATTGAAAAAGAATTTGAAAACCAAAATAAATTTCAAACCCAAGTACTAAAGCTGTTTAAGGAAAGTAACCAGATTGGATAGAGAAAGGTCCAGTTAATATAAGAGAATGAAAATACAAGTATTAGTTAGATATAGAAAAACTTAAATGTGAAATCGATTTGTAGAGACCAAAACCAGAAAACAAATGAATTTATAAAGGAACTCAGTGCTAAGAATGAAGTACAATGTTTTATGTATGTTACTTATTTAGGTACTAAGAGGCAATTAAACTGAATTTATTATATTGCAGATTGGAAAAGATGATCTTTTATTCTATTCCTCCTTCTTTCTGATTCTCGGCTACCCCTTTCCGGAGTTGAAGATGCTAACCCCTCCTCTTGTAGTGAAGTGACACTTTCATTAGTGCTTTGCAAAAAAATATTTCGGCCTATGCACAGATTGTGAAGAGCGGCACACACATTTGCAATTTTCCCAACTACTGTTGGATTATACCTAGGTTTCCTTTCGTCTGATAATATTCTCCAGTGGCCTAAAGTGGACGTTGTGCATACAATTTATATTTTTACAACTTATTCGTTGAATATACAAACCTTTATAAACACCTATGTTTCGTTCAACAATGCTCCGGGCTTTACTGTGAATATCATTGAAGATACATTTGCCAGCGTCAACTTCATTTTCTCTCAAGCGGTACGGGGTCATAAGCCATGGTTCAAGAGGGTATCCGGAATTTCCTGAGGAATACATTTTCTTAAGTTACTGTTTTATTATAAAATATATGTAAGATACACAATAGCCACGAATTGATATCCCCGTTGTTATAACGTCGCTCCATAACCATTCTATCATTCGATGCCTTCCAAACAAATGAATTGTGTGCAGCCCCTCCATACTGTGGGCATATAGCTTTAATCATCATTTTATGATCACAGATCTATGAACATTGAAAAGTTCCAATGCGATAATTAAATAACAAATCCCAAGGGAATGGATTTTTTTTCAAAAAACATACGTATGTACTTACAATCATTGAATTGATGCTATGCCTTCCTTTTCTATTAAAATATATATGTATGCTCGTTTTCAATAGGTTTTAATAGCTGTAAATGAGTTCCATCGACGGCGCCAACAACTGCAATGTATTAAAATGAGAAAGTTTCATAAAATTTTTATATTTATAGCCTTATTTCACCTCCAGGAAAATTATGTTTTTGACTGAACCATTCTTTACACTCCTGGAAGTCTTTTTCAAACATTATCCAATGCCGACAGAGGTGTTCTTCCATGGATGACAACGTGTGTCGAAAGATCTTCGAAAGTGTGCTATGTCCCATTGGTGCTGTTTGTGGCGGAATGTACGTGCTCCGAATGCCTTATCCCAAACGTATTTCATTCAATACGTACATAAATGCCTCTTTGTTCAGCCGAAATTTTGTTTGTTAGCTGCGTAATGGAAATTAATAAATACTTTTCCGTACTTTTTAAAAATGTGTTAAACTTACTATTTATCTTGAAGCTCCAATGGATTGGATGCATCTCTTATCCTTCTTCTACTCAAGGATGCGTTTTCCGAACTAGAATCGTCCAAAATCAAAAAATTGATAGTGGATACATCGAAATACGGAAACCAAAAATGTATCATCGAGCGTTCGATATCGTATTGAAATATCGAGCTGACGAGCGTCGATTATCCAATTACGGAAAGCCACCCCAGCTTTTTTAATATTCATAGATTCCACGGTTCAGAATTCGATGTTGATTTCGACTGAGCTGTTAGTGCTGCTGGAGCTGACGATACTACGCCAATCTGCTTGTTTTCTAATTTTTGGATTCTATTTTGTTTAGATTCCAATAGATTTACCTCTTCCTCTAATTTATTTAATAAAATGTACAATTTAACCAAAATGGTTGCTGTTACTATTGCTGTTATGGCTTTAGCTGTATTCGCTGCTACAGTTTATTCTGATTGTGATGTTGATTGGTGCGACGTTCAGTGGTGATGACATTAAGTAACAGTACACTCTTGAGCATTTCAAGGGATGTAGGGTAATAGTCTTCGACTTGTATTTCAGTTTTAGCTTCCAGTATTAATGCTGTTGCTCATACATTGTACGTAATCAATCGCACAAAATGGGATGTAAACGAAGGAATAAATACCAATTGTTGTTAGCAAAGAAGAGTGTGTACGCTTCAATTTCATATCCACATCACTACCCTACCAGAAACGCTGATTTTTTTAACTAACACACTCACACTCAAAATTTCAGTGCTCACCATGTACTGACCAAAATAGTGACAATTAGGGGTCGATGTTATCAGTGTGAGACGGATATGTTATGGCAAATGTATTGTATGTAGGCTAGAATAGTTCGTCCAATTGAATCATATGGTTATTAGTGATGATTATAAGTAGCGGTGCATTTTCTAAATTCTTAGAAAATTTTCAACCGGCACGCATTCTAAGCGAAAACTTTTAAAAATGCAGTGTTACGAGGTAAATAAAATGTTAATGGCTAGTAATATCATTTCTAACAAAAAATTATTTTCCAGGAGTGTTGGGGCAAGGTTCCCTGAACTTCGACGAGGATATGCCGGCAACTATTTCCAAAAGCCACCACCCCAACGTACAACAAATATGTATAGCGAACATTTAGTACTTATGTACCTTTGAATTTTTGTAATGTTTTACTTAACGCCCTTATTTTAGTTACATAAATCAGAGAAGAAAACAAATGTTACAGGAATTTTGAGATGCAGAGAAATAAATTTTTTGTATGTAAAAAAGCATTGGTACATTCTTACATTTGTCAGTGACGTTATTATAGTCAGCACTGGTGTAAACAGTATTTTATCATTTATGACAGTAAATGGCAGTCTTTTAGACAGCTGTGATGCAATAAAAAAGGTGGAGTGAACAGTACAGCTCTATGCTTAATTTAAAGGCGATTTCACTGTGTTTGAGTGAAATAAAAGGTCACACGTACACAGTTGTTTACATGAGCTTTGCGCAAGCCCCCTTGTGTCCGTGATGTAAAGTTTGTATGAAGCGCTGAGAATTGGACTGACAGTACTGAAGATCAGATGTTGTGTCAAATGACAGTCAGTGTTTTGGTAGGGTATCTGCAACTTCCTTCTTAATAGTTTGGAGCGCACATTTTATAACCCCGGCGCATCAATAAACTATACCACCCGCCCATGCGCCCATACCTAACGTGGCATGAGTATGTTGGGGCGTACCAATGGCCCATGGAAGAACCCTGCAAATGAAAATAAAACAATTAGTATTTCATTCACAAAAAGTGTCCATATTCATGTGTCAATCGCGGTGTGCCGGCCATCACCGCCAATGATACATGTATAATATGTAATACATGTATAATATACATTGTATATATGTTTTAGTTCCATGACTCTGAAGCAAACGATACAGAATTTCGGCCAGAGTCCATGTGTACTTACCTCCCGGAGAAGCCTTGGTTCCGTGGATACCTTCATCACCTGAAAAATAAAAGAAATAATTATTAATTGAAGAAAAGTTAGCAACCACGCAAATTTTACTACTTACCTCGTGAATTTTTTTTTTAACAATGACATTTCATTCAGTAATGTATGTGATTAGTGCCAGTCCGCAACGAGTATGTACTCCTTACAAAAATACACCGAATTTTTGTGGCTTACCGGATTGAGCGGGGAATTTTTTTCGCATTATGTGAGGTGAAATCTGGGTAACTACGAATGTGTACCCTTATACCCATTTTTCATTGCCAAGAATGTTGGTGGAAATGAGTTACACATTTAATCGCAAATATGAAATATAACGTGATAAAGAATACTAAAATTAACCACTTTTTCGCAGAATATTTCTTTTTTCAACCAACCTTGTTTCATTATAACTGCCCACACTTGCTATTTTATTTGCACAGAAAAAGGAGAAAAAACCTTACCATGATAGATTTTTTCACAGCAATGTGTTTTCAATTTCCAAGTTGCATCCGATTGGCACTGGGGATTTATGTTAATTTTGTTCATGGGTGTCGCGGTATATCTGTATCCACCTTTACACTAAGAAGTGAGTCAGGCGGCAGCGGTTGGATGTGGCAGCCTAGAATTGCGGACCACCTCTGCAAAACAGCAAATGTGGGTGATTTATGAGCTGATTGACCACGGTGTCGATCAGCTGGTTATGCACCATTCAAGAACCAGCCGTGATGGGACTACAAACTTAGTCATTTCAGAGTAAATGCATGCACTTACCGGTTTTTACACCATTTCACCAACAAAAGTTACAGTTCGGGTTCCAACGACTTACTACACCTAACATTATGTACTGTGTTCTGAGGTTGCAGGGAATTGTCATTTTTGACAAGGATGACAGATAGGTTAACAAAGTGATGCGATTTATACTCAAAAAACGCTTTGATACTCCAATCTCTGAAATGCTGGAGAGTCTGAACTGGCTTAGTGTTAAACAAATCATTAAATACCATACTCTAAAATTTATACACAACATGAAGTTAGGTAATCTGCCGAACTACATAAAAGATCGTGTGAGATATAACAACGAGGTGCATCGTTATCAAACAAGAAATATGAACAATTTTCATTTGCCTGTTGTAAGATCCGAATTTGATAAAAATAGCATATATTATGAGGGAATAAAGGCATATAATGAGCTACCAAATGAGATAAAAGACTGCAATAATATTACCAATTTTAAAAAATTACTATTTAATTATTGTAAGACTCTACCTTTTAGATAATGTCACTGTGATACTAAAGATATAATCTAAGTCAAAAGACTGTAATAAATAAATAAATAAATAAATAAATAAATAAATAGGTTAAAATTGAATGAAAGTAGCGAATCTCTCCAGAGAAGCGGTGATGCTACTCAACGGTGATGCTACAAACGTGTATATGTATGTGCAAGACCACACGCCACCCAACATAGGGAAATATTAATCCGTAAAAATTAATACTCGACTCAGGGCTTGTTCAACGTGGAGAGACTAAGGGTGATCATCGACGCGCGGTACTGCACTAACTGTTTGTGGCCCTTTCATCAGAGGAGGTCATGCCCCAGCGAAGATCGGTGCCACGAACAGCACCATACTTCCACTCACACCGACGAGGCACCACCAACCATTCGCGATGACGATGATGATGCAAGCGCGGAGGGAGCACAATCCATCCACATTGCGGAAAAGACACTGACTTGGGCAGAAGAAGTAGCTAATCGAAGTGGTTTTCAACCACTGCTCCAACGCGAGAAGCCCTCAAACCTTTCACGCGGGGATGGCGCGGAGACACATCCTTTGCGCCCGTCGTACCGTCCTACCGGAGGGCGCCGTGCCGATGCGGAACCACGTCCGCACGCGACCTCCAATCCACCACGTGCATAAAGCGCAGCTCTCGCGATACAAGAGAGGACACCTTCCGGCTTCAGAACAGGACGCCTTGGGGAGGCTCCCTTAACTATGCCGCGCGCCTTCGCAGCTATCGGTCCAACGCCCTTGGTCCGAATCACGGCGGGTGGTGAACTCCACATAGTGAGCGCACTCATCGATCCGTGCACTCCTAATTCAATCACCGACACAAACCTCTCAAAGGACCTCCGTTTAGAGTGCACCGGCACGCACTACCATACCATGTGCACTCTCGTCCTTCGAGGAAAATATGGGGTAATCGGAGAAGTGACAACCTAGGCCACAGTAGTCTCTCACTATTCGCAGCTCAGTCCGACAACTTCACTGAATCCGTCAGTAGCTACGACATTCCAGTTCTTGAAGCTGGCGGATCCTACGTTCCACCGCTCCTCACCAGTCCGGATTACATTGGGCCGGCAATATTATGATCACCTCCATCGGCTGGGGGAGGGTTTGCTGACACAAGCAACCAGCACACAATCATTTGGCTTGGTGGTTTCGGGAGCCCACCAGCAATAAACGTATACCTATCCTAACTAAATAAAATGCACTAAAGTTAACCCACGTCCGTAACCACTAACCGCTTCTTTTCACCTACAGGAACCGCGAATATGGACGCTGCGCAGGGGCGACGATACGCAAACAGAAGTAACGTAGTTTTAAGTTATAAATATTTACTTACCTTTCCGGGTCTTGGCCACTGAGCGCGTTTAAGAGATTGCTTGCCGCAAGGGGGCCGGCATGTTTAGACCTTAAATATTTAGGAACACCCTAATGTGCAGAGCTTTTGCTTTTTACGTCGGTCGAAACCGATAACCGTACCCCACCGGATAAGAGCGAGAGCTAGTATTCAGCGGGGGATACAAACTAAATTATTGTTTTTTCCTAGGTCACGATTCATGAGATCGCCAGCAGCCAAGTTACCAAAGGAATACACACGCACCATTTTGGAAATACAAAGCCGGTTTTTTTTTGGAATACCAGATACATCATTTAAACAATTCGAACATAAACCAGCAATAATAACTTAAACAACAAGTCGCCTTCTCTAAACCTTAGACAGTTATTTCTTATAAGAGCGGGGAAAGGCCGCCTGTGCAGAAAGGTGTTCTGCATATAATAACGACCCCATTTGCGATCTGACCCGGTCACATTTTCGGTTATTTGCCAATAACTTTTCACTGCAAGAAAATATTTCTTCTCCCCCTTTGGATTACACTGTGTGACACGAAAAAAAACCCTGGGAAGTGATACCATTTTTCTTGTAGGTCTTGAAATTCTAAGAACTACTGCATATAAGATTTTTCGCGTACAGCTCCAAATCGTGAGTTACGGGTAAAAAACCGGTTTTTTTACCTTTTGACACTTTTGAGCTCATAACTAGTTTGACTGTTAACTGATTTGGATTTTCACTCCAGATCTTATAAGAAGAGATTTTGACCTTTCCAATGATATATATAATGACTGGGAAAACATAAGCCAACTGTCAGAATTTCTCCAACCAACAAATATTTTTTAACCTTTTTTCGGGTTTCGTCAACTTTGGTGCTGTCTGTATGCACTAAATTATATAAAGACTATACCAACCGTGAACTACATCTAAAGTGGAATTTAATTGTGAGTGTAATGAGTGTTAATTTTTTTATATACGTTGAAAACTGCCTTAGGTATTTAAATTTTCTTGAAAGTAAAGTGAAAAAAAAACTTTTATTTTTTCAAAATTACTCAGAAATATTTACTTGGCCTTTTGTTGTCTCAGTTTACAAACACACTTTGCAGACTAATATGGCTTTAACTTATGTAAGTACCATTCGATTTTAAACCTTTTGCCAGTATTCCCGAGATTGAGTGAGGCTAAAATAAAAGCAGGTAATAATTTGTGTGTCCCAACATCTTGCCCTTTTTAAAGCATTTATCCCTTTTTATTCATTAAAGGCGTCTTCATTGGACCATAAATTTCAAAAGTTATGAAGGATCTAGAGTTTATGAACAAGCTAAGCTCAGTCGAAAAACGTGCTTGGAAGAGTTTTAAAGAATTATGCAGCAATTTTTTGGGAAATCATAGAAGCGAAAACTATGAAGAAATAGTTAAAGAATTTTTGGATGCGTATGTTGAAATGGGTTGCAACATGTCCATAAAGGTTCATTTTCTGCATTCGCATTTGAACTTTTTCCCAGAAAATCTAGGTCAGTTCAGTGATGAACAGGGTGAACACTTCCATCAAGAAATTGCTCTGATGGAAACACGATTTGAATGAATAAATAAAATAAACTTGGTTTCAGAATATTACTGGTCATTGCTGCGAGAAACTGATGACGTCGATATAAGAAAAAAACGTTCAAGCAAACATTTTACTGCTTAAGATCCATACATTTTTCTACGACACTTTAATGTATTTAAACAGTCAATTACTCTATGTTTAATATTAGTTGTAGTTTTCTCACAATATGTAAACATGTGTGTTAGTTATACCCAAACTTGCGGAGCAGTAAAGAAAAACATAAAACAAAAATTAAAAAATGTTGTTTGTTGGGTAAATGCTCACTTATGTCCAAAGAAATGTTAATTAATGCATACGTCATTTTAAAGGATGAAGTTTTGTCTATCCAAAACTGGCAAAAGGTTTAAAATCGAATGGTACTTACATAAGTTAAAGCCATATTAGTCTGTGTTTGTAAACTGAGACAACAAAAGGCCAAGTAAATATTTCTGAGTAATTTTGAAAAATAAAAGTACTTTTTTTCACTTTACTTTCAAGAAAATTTAATTACCTAAGGCAGTTTTCAACGTATATAAAAAAATTAACACTCATTACACTCACAATTAAATTCCACTTTAGATGTAGTTCACGGTTGGTATAGTCTTTATATAATTTAGTGCATACAGACAGCACCAAAGTTGACGAAACCCGAAAAAAGGTTAAAAAATATTTGTTGGTTGGAGAAATTCTGACAGTTGGCTTATGTTTTCCCAGTCATTATATATATCATTGGAAAGGTCAAAATCTCTTCTTATAAGATCTGGAGAGAAAATCCAAATCAGTTAACAGTCAAACTAGTTATGAGCTCAAAAGTGTCAAAAGGCAAAAAAACCGGTTTTTTACCCGTAACTCACGATTTGGAGCTGTACGCGAAAAATCTTATATGCAGTAGTTCTTAGAATTTCAAGATCTACAAGAAAAATGGTATCACTTCCCAGGGTCTTTAATTTTTTTCTTTTTTGTAACACTGTGTTATTGATACCGAGTTCAAAACGCGTCGTTTGATAGCTTTCCCGTTTTTAGAAGTTGACGTCGGATGCATAGTATTACCAAAAGTTGCAATTTAAATTCAGCATTAAATTGGGCCATCTGGTATCTTTCATATTTAAACAGCTGATACATTGAACTCTCTTTTAGAGACATAATCATATAAATGTGAGGCTGGTAGCTCTTGTTAAAAACAACGCAACTCCTTATACCACTTTTTGGAGGGTTACGCAGAAGCAGCACACACACACAAAGTACACAGGGTACGTTGTGTGCAATATATGTATATATATATATATGGCGCGATATACAACAGTTATATCACCAACCCCCTAGGAGATTTTTGCGCCGAGCTTCTCTTCCAATTTGTGGTGTGCCCCTTTGAAATTTTTCCTACAAATTGGCGGGACCTACGGTTTTTCGCCGAACTCCAACGGCATCTACAAAGCAGATGAATTTTTGCTGAGAAGGCTTTTATGGCAGAAATACACTCAGAGAGTTTGCCAAACCACTGCCGAGGGGCGACCCCGTTTTGAAAAAACTTTTTGATGTAACCTGTACCAGGACTCGAACCCGGACCTTCGGTGTGGTAGGCCGTCAACACTACCTCCACACCACGGTGGCCGCCCACGTTGTGTGCAATAATGAAGCATGATAATAAATACTGAAATATTGAACCTAAATAAATAACCTTATAAAACAGCTGATTCCAGGGGCGGATCGTGAGATTGTGGGGCCCTGAGCTTATGTTACTAGGGGAAAAAAATCAGCTTATAAAAACATTTATTTATCAAAACAAATATGACAATAAAGGAAATTAAATTACAAATCAACCTTTCCCATCCACCCTTACAGAAATTACAGAGAACAGTTATAACTAGATTTACTTACGAAGCTAATAATCGCGTTTCAGTTAGCTGACCTGGGTCGGATCACGCTCATAATTTAACAGGAGCAACGGGTCAGTCGCATGCAAGTTGTGTTTGTAAACAAGTGTGTATACATATGCATTAGGCTTAAACAAATGTTGACAAAAAATTTGGCATACACGTGGTGGCAAATATTGTACCAGTAATGAATATCACTTTTTTAGGTGATTTCGTTCAAAAACGTTCCGCGCAAAAATGGGTTTCTAAAAAAAGTCAATTTTTTTTATACCTAGTAGTGCTTCGCAAACAAGGTATATTAACTTTATTCGCCTAACGGTAGTATGTAACGGCATAAACGAATCGAGATAGATATTGACTTATATATATCAAAATGTTCAGGAGGAAAAGATAAATTGATTGAGCCATGTCCGTCCGTCCGTCATACATAATACACCTATAAGGATAATATTTGGTGTGCACTTTAGCGTTAAGGCAACAAATACATTTTTGAAGAAATTTTTAAAAAGGGGCATGGAACCGCCCACTTTTGATTAAGTCAAATTTGGAAATATTATTAATCATAAATTAAAAACCGCTCAAGATAGCAAAATGAAATTCAGCACACATATTTATATTTATACCGGCAATATTCCGAAAAAAAATTAGCGAAAGCGGGTAAGGTCCACCCCCAATTTTATACGAAATATTGAATATGCAATAACTTTTCTTAAACTAGCTCTATATCATTTCTATTTTACCTCTAAAGTGTTCGTGGGCAAAGAAAGTCGCATACACAAAATTTTTGGAAATTGGGCGTGGCCCTGCACCTTTATGGTGGATTATTCCACAAAACTTTTCATGCCATAACTCCGGTAAAAATTAATTTATTGAAACGATATTTGGATAAATAGTTCAACATATAAAGCTTACTCTTTGCTGTAAAAATAAACAAAATTGGTTAACGGACACTCCCACTTTTCGAACACAGTTCTGAAAAATTTCTTTGTAAAATTAAAATCGCGATATTTCCATAATTGTATTAGTTATATAAATAAGATTTTACACACATAATAAGCTTTTTAGGAAAAAAATAAGCGGTAAAAAATTTAGGTGGATTTTGTTGAAGTAGCCGTGGCGCCGCCCACTTTTCAGCAAAAAAGGTCTGTTATTTTCAAAAGCGATTGCTTGCAATTTGAATTACATAGGTATTTCAGTGAAATTTAGTGAGATGCTTCCAAATAGCATGCAGTATACTCCTGCAAAAAATTACGCAAATCGAGTAACAAACAAGCAAGATTTACGGGCAAGTAGTTAACACCCATTTTGCCTTTTTTTATTTGCATACCTTTTATGGACATGGGGAAAGCTATTTATACTTTGTTATTTAGTGATCATTTAATTTACCACTCACAACAGAAGTGTTTTTAATTGAAAAAAATCCGTTGCCTTTATAAAAACTTTTCTGGTATTAAAATAGACCTGAGTAAATTGGGACACCAAAACAGATCACTACTAGGTATTTAATATTCGGTTACACCCGAACTTAGACTTCCTTACTAGTTTTTTATTGTTTTTATTTTTACATTTTTGTCAATTCTTATATGAAAAAAGTTTTAAGTTTAAAGTATGTGAGGATTTACACAATGGTAAAATGTCTTGCACAATTTTAATTGCACGCTCTGCGCAGATGTTACTTCGCTGAACTTCCTCAATAGCTGATGGTTTATTTACCCAATGTCTGAGAAAACATTCATTTGCTTTTGTGAAGCCGGCCAATGATTTCTGTAGTGTGGCGAAATTATTTTGTTGAAAGTATGATCGAAAAACCAGATTTCGCTCCAAGCACCCATACAAACTTACAAATAGGATATAATAATTCAGGAATAAGTATAAAGGCTAAAAGTGCCTAAATAGCTCTAGAATTCCAACGGGCATTACTGAGTGCTGGTATTGCTTTAAGTTTTATGTAGGGAAAACGTTCATTTTTCTCGAAGTATTTAAATGATTCGACCAATTCATATAAGTATTGCATGTCATTTCGCCATTTACGGGTCGATTCTATAGTGGTAACAACATTGGATTTACCCGGCAAACAAATATCTTGGAAACTTTTACACCCGTTTGGTATTCTGCCGGCTCAAGTTGCAGTTCAATTTCGTAACCACCGAAAGAGGTGGTAACGCCAAGTAACCGCGACAAATTGCACGTGTTTTGTAAAGATTTTTTTGGACAGAAAATAGCACAAATTTTATACACATACTAGTTCAGAAGAATTAATAAACAATATAAGCACTTTTTTACGTGATGTTTCGTGCGCGTTTGCCTTTTATTCTCTTTTGCGCATTGTTTGTTTTTGGCATCGTTACCATGCGCGCTAGAATCGCGGGTACATGCACCGGTTACGACTTTTGGTTAGATAATCTTCTGGGTACAAAGTTTCCGGTTACGCTCAGAATCGACACGTTAATGCTCTTAACCTTAATACACTCTTTCTTTTTTCATACTCTTACAATACTTTTAAACATTTTTAGCACTTTTCTTAAAAATTTTTACACAAACAATATTTAATTATCCCGATAAAAACAGATTTGAAATATTTATTTCAATTTCTAAATTGAATTATAAAACAAATGTGCTTAAGATCACACAACTGAAGTAAAACATCTTTAGCTCCATATGTGTATTTATATATATATACTAGCAGGGCACCCGGCGTTGCTCGGGATGTAAGTAGTTAGGGGGACTTTCAAAATCAATAATATACTTTAAGATTTCATATTTATATAATATTATTGCCTACTGAAGAATTTACCAAATTCGAATATTTTGAAAATTTTGAAAAAAACCGGTTTTCAAAAATTTTCTTTTGCGGTATTCGTTGGTAACGTTAGGGGGCCTTTCAAGAATTCAATTTTGACAAATTGTGCCAGGATGAATGCAAATTCAAATGTTGATTTGATACAATATTGTAGGATAATATTAAGGTTTTTCTGCAATCGCATTTTGACCAATAACTCAGTTGTCGATAAATTTATCGAAATATATCGGAGTCCAAATGAAACCTGGGGTCATCCTTACCTATGTACATATATGCGAAATATCATAAGTATAGGTCAAGTATACTCAGAATTGTATGGGGGAAAAAAATATCAAAAAGTAATGGTCCCTAGAAGCGTCCGAACCCCAAAATTAATAAAAAAAAAATAGCCTATAACTTCTTCCAAACCTGTATGCGTTCCTAACTTCATCAAAATCCGTCTTGCCATTCTCACGTGATTGGGTAACAGAAGCAAACGTCTGGACATCCAAACATCGCTACATTCACATTTATAATATTAGTATGATTATTGCTACTGAAGAATTTACCAAATTTTGAAAAAGAATATTGAAAACTGGTTTTCAAAAATGTTCTTTTGAGGTATTCGTTGGTAACGTTAGGGGGCCTTTCAAGAATTCAATTTTGACAAATTGTGCCAGGATGATTTAAACTTCAAATGTTGATTTGATACAATATTGTAGGGTAATATTAAGGTTTTCTGCAATCGCATTTTTACCGATAACTCAGTTATAGATAAATTTATCGAAATATGTCGAAGTACAAATGAAACCTGGGGCCTTCCCCTTTCGTTTGATACCCATATTGTAGGGCAAGTTTAAGGTTTTTGGGCAATCACATTTTCACCGATAACTCAGTTATCGATCAATTTACCGAAACCTATCGAAGTCCAAATGAAACCTGGAGCTATCTCCTTTCGTTTGATACCCATATTGTAGGGTAAAATAGAGGTTTTCGGGCAATCGCATTTTGACCGATGACTCAGTTATCCATCAATTTATCGAAATATATTGAAGTACAAATGAAACCTGGGGCCTTCCCCTTTCGTTTGATGCCCATATTGTAGGGCAACTTTAAGATTTTTGTGCAATAACATTTTCACCGATAACTTAGTTATCGATAAATTTATCGAAATATATCGAAGTCCAAATGAAACCTGGAGCTATCTTCTTTCGTTTGATACCCATATTGTAGGGTAATATAGAAGTTTTCGCGCAATCGCATTTGGACCGATAACTCAGTTATCGATCAATTTCTCGAAATATATCCAAGTACAAATGAAACCTGGAGATATCTCCTTTCGTTTGAACCCATATTGTAGGGTAAGATAGAGGTTTTCGGGCAATCACATTTTCACCGACAACTCAGTTATCGATCAATTTACCGAAACCTATCGAAGTCCAAATGAAACCTGGAGCTATCTTCTTTCGTTTGATACCCATATTGTAGGGTAATATAGAAGTTTTCGCGCAGTCGCATTTTGACCGATAACTCAGTTATCGATCAATTTATCTAAATATATCCAAGTACAAAGGAAACCTGGGGCCTTCCCCTTTCGTTTGATACCCATATTGTAGTTCAAGTTTAAGGTTTTTGGGCAATCACATTTTCACCGATAACTCAGTTATCGATCAATTTATCGAAACCTATCGTAGTCCAAATGAAACCTGCTGCCTTCTCCTTTCGTTTTATACCCATATTATAGAGTAATGTTAAGTTTTTTGGGCAATCACCGATAACTCAGGTATTCATCAATTTATCGAAATATATTGAAGTACAAATGAAACCTGGGGCCTTCCCCTTTCGTTTGATGCCCATATTGTAGGGCAACTTTAAGATTTTTGTGCAATAACATTTTCACCGATAACTTAGTTATCGATAAATTTATCGAAATATATCGAAGTCCAAATGAAACCTGGAGCTATCTTCTTTCGTTTGATACCAATATTGTAGGGTAATATAGAAGTTTTCGCGCAGTCGCATTTTGACCGATAACTCAGTTATCGATCAATTTATCTAAATATATCCAAGTACAAAGGAAACCTGGGGCCTTCCCCTTTCGTTTGATACCCATATTGTAGGTCAAGTTTAAGGTTTTTGGGCAATCACATTTTCACCGATAACTCAGTTATCGATCAATTTATCGAAACCTATCGTAGTCCAAATGAAACCTGCTGCCTTCTCCTTTCGTTTTATACCCATATTATAGGGTAATGTTAAGTTTTTTGGGCAATCACCGATAACTCAGTTATCGATAAACTTATCGAAATATATCGAAGTCCAAAGAAACCTGGAGCTATCTCCTTTCGTTTGATACCCATATTGTAGGGTAATATAGAGGTTTTCGGGCAATCGAATTTTGACCGATAACTTAGTTATCGATCAATTTATCGAAATATATCGAAGCTAAATTGAAACCTGGGGCCTTCCCCTTTCGTTTGATACCCATATTGTACGATCTTTATATACCTATATTCGAAATATCATAAGTATAGGTTCAATATACTTAGAGTTATATGGAATAAAGAAAATTTCGAAAAGAAACGGTCCCTAGCAGGGTCGGAACCCCCAAAATTAAAAAAAAAAAATAGCCTATAGCTCCTTCCAGACTATAACCTGTAGGCGTGCCAAATTTCAAAAAAATCCGTCTAGCCATTCACACGTTTTTAGGGAACAAAAGCAAACGTCTGGACATCCAAACATCCAAACATCCAAACATTCAAACATCCAAACATACAAACATCGCTAAATTCACATTTATAATATTAGTAGGATATATTCACTCAAAAATGTAATGGAAATTGAATATCTGAATTTTTAAACGTTTTTCTTGGAAATGACACCAAATTTTTTTACATTTTTATTTAATTTTGACACTAAATTCTTTTTGACTAATTGTGTCAGGATGAATGGAAATTCAAAAGTTGATTTGATACCATATTGTAGGTAAATTTTAGGGTTTTAGGGCAATCACATTCTCACCGATAACTAAATTAACGATAAATTTATCGAAATATATCGAAGTAAAAATGAAACCCGGGACCATCCCCATTCGTTTGATACCCATATTGTAGGGTGATATTAAGGTTTTCGGGCAATCGCATTTTGACCGATAACTCAGTTATCGAATAATTTATCGAAATATATCTAACTCCAAATGCAACCTGGGGCCATTCCCTTTCGTTTGATACCCATATTATAGGGTAATGTTAAGTTTTTTGGGCAATAAAATTTTCACCGATAACTCAGCTATCGATAAATTTATCGAAATATATCGAAGCCCAAATGAAACCTGGGGCCATCCCCTTTCGTTTGATACCCATATTGTAGGGTAATATTAAGGGTTTTGGGCAATCGAATTTTGACCGATAACTTAGTTATCGATCAATTTATCGAAATATATCGAAGCCAAAATGCCCTCCCCTTTCGTTTGATACCCATATTATAGGGTAATGTTAAGTTTTTTGGGCAATCAGTTATCGATCAATTTATCGAAATATATCGAAGTCCAAATGTAACCTGGAACTATCCCCTTTCGTTTGATACCCATATTGTAGGGCAATTTTAAGGTTTTTGTGCAATAACATTTTCACCGATAACTCAGTTATCGATAAATTTATCGAAATATATCGCAGCCCAAATGAAACCTGGGGCCATCCCCTTTTGTTTGATACCCATATTGTAGGGTAATATTAAGGTTTTTGGGCAATCGAATTTTGACCGATAACTTAGTTATCGATCAATTTATCGAAATATATCGAAGCCAAAATGAAACCTGGGGCCCTCCCCTCTCGTTTGATACCCATATTGTACGATAATTCTATACCTATATGCGAAATATCATAAGTATAGGTTCAATATACTTAGAGTTATATGGAATAAAAAAAATTTCGAAAAGAAACGGTCCCTAGCAGGGTCGGAACCCCCAAAATTAAAAAAAAAAAATAGCCTATAGCTCCTTCCAGACTATAACCTGTAGGCGTGCCAAATTTCAACAAAATCCGTTCAGCCATTCTCACGTTTTTAGGGAACAAAAGCAAACGTCTGGACATCCAAACATCCAAACATCCAAACATCGCTACATTCACATTTATAATATTAGTAGGATTATGTATATATATTTATTTACTAGATGAAACATACTTGCCTAACGGGAAATCATTCAACTATCGTAACCTTTCTTCTCTCATTCTTGCATAGAGAACATTAAATAAAAGAGTGGAACTATGTAACTACGCTCTCGTCTCGTCAGATGTAAAGACATTGTCGCGCGCACAGCTGTGTTATTATTATTTGGCTATGCGAGTTCGTTTTTAATATTGAATCAGAATTTTCTGAAGAAAAATTAGTTTGGGGTGGGTGGGGCACTTCCCTTAGGTCCATTAAAAGGCGTTTGGAATAATAGGAAGATTGTTAGGTAAACAAATATATATTATTATGAAGAAAAACGTGTACACTGTACAAACCTTTTTTGTTTTTTTCAGCAGTTCTGATAAAAAACTAATTTCGTTTTGCGGGAAACTTTTTTGCAATTTCGCAAAAAAAAAATAATGGGGGTTAATAACACAGACCGACAAGAAATTTGACCATAAACCAGACCATACTTGCCTAAAGGTTTTCGATGCGATGAGTTCAAATCTGGACGCAGAATTGCTCTATCACGTCAGGATTTTGAGATAAATTGCTCTATCTTAGCGAAAAAGATATTTGAGCAAACTCAACGCCATTCGTAAGAGGAATACTTCTACTTTAAGATGGTTTTTCTCTTATGTTAAGGATAACGACTACCGCACCAATGCCCCGGAATTAAGTCAGTGGTCCCAAAATGAAATGTGAGAGTGTATTGGTAAACGGGAGAGTAAAGCTTCAGTTATGCTTACTAAGCTTAGACTTGACTTGAGAACTGTCACTTAGCGTTCTGTTAAATGAGTTTTGCATGTAACCGATTACCCAACAACTAAGTTTACTTAACTCGACTTAGAAATCTGTTGAACTGATTTTCTACGTAAGTTCTAAGTGACATCTACTTTTTGGGATGGCATTTTTGCTTTCTTATTCCATTTTGGTATTTATTTTTACATGTTGACATTTATTTGAAAGCAAAAAGTATATGTACCGGACGAATTTTTAGTTTCATAATTAAAAAGTGAGGAATTTACTTTAAATTTAAGCATAATATGCCTGTATGCGCTAAGTATAGTATAATCGATGATAAGTGGCGATGTCAAGTACAAGTCAAGTGAGCTAAGTAAGCATAACTGAAGCCAAGGCGAATTATATACCTGGTGATGGCATACAAACAGCTGATTGCTTGTTCTTCCCGTTCTGTAGTACTTATGGGTACATACAAATGTCATCAAAAGAAAATCCTCAAAGGTTTGTTTACATTAGCAGTGCTTGCGGTTTCATACTTTGTGCAATATTCAGCACTTCACACGATCACCATGCAAGTAAATATCTATTTCTACATAAATTACAATATTTTAATAGTTATTTAATTAAATTTTCACTCCGAAATACACGTATGCACTTTCTGCGATGAAAACAAACAGTGTGTGTCCGTATGGTGTTCACTTCATATTCTCTTTCACTTTGACATCCCAGTGTACGGCGAATCAAGCCCAAGATGGCTGAATTCGCTTTGCTACCACCATATGTATATATATTCACCTTGACTGAAGCTTAACTTCGCTACAGCGGTGCTAAAAACAAAACTGTCGCGTCAGTTGCTTATCCAAAAGCAAGGAAGTAACAACGCAATTGCGTTGAAGCTTGAATTATATGACAATACTAGAAGGACCCGGCAGACGTTGTTCTGCCCAAATTTAGGGAAAAAATCGCACGATAAATAAAAAAGTTTGAAATGTTTCGGTCCCTGGTCCACTTCCCCGAAAAAAGTTAACCTCAAATTTTAACAAAAGTAAAAGTCTACCTTTGTACCAAATTTGAAGAATATCGCACAATTAATAAAAAAGTTTGGAATATTTCGGTCCCTGGTCCACTTCCCGGAATAAAACTTTACATAAACACTCTTTGGACTCCTACTAAGCTATCCTGTAAATATGAACAAAATCGGTGCTGTAGTTCCGGAGTCTATAACATAAATACATACATACATACGTACATACATCCTATTTTATATACATATGTATATAGATTGACACAATTTGGTGTTTATTTATTTCAAACTAGCAGGGCACCCGGCGTTGCTCGGGATGTAAGTAGTTAGGGGGACTTTCAAAATCAATAATATACTTTAAGATTTCATATTTATATAATACTAGCAGACCCGGCAGACGTTGTTCTGCCTGACCAGTGACTTCCCTAGAAATACTTTTTCAAATATTTTCCTTTATCTTTTAACATTCCATTTATTGCAGTGCTTTAGGATATACAATGTTTCTGGCTTTAAAGTCTTTGGTATAAACAAATAAATTTTTTGGATGTCCAACTCAAAAAACGGATCTTTTGAACTCAATGGGTATGACAAAAACCATTATGCGCTGATGAGCAGATGTATAGTTAGTACTTATTTAATTATATCCTATATCTACCTATAATACTCTGGATATGTATGAACGGCAATAACAAACAAAAAAAATTAAGTGCTTTGATTAAGATTTAAGAACGTTAAAATGTCACTAAAGCAAATACATTTAGGGATATAACGAATTGAAATATTACTTAGCTTGTGGTCCTGGAACTGCCCACTTTTCCAAAGAATTTACAAATGTAGCCTATGTACATATGTCGTACACAACGAAGATTTTAACGTATTGGAAAAGTTTAAAACAGATCAACCATAAACTTTGGACATTATTGAAGTACAAACAAAGTTTTGAATACAAAATATGTGGGCTTGGCACGGCCCACATTTCCCAAATTATATAATTCTTGACCAAGGGACACACATATCCAAAAATCATTAGTTTAGACCAAAAATATTCAAAGTTATGATGATTTAAATTTTATATAGCCTGGGGGCGTGGCACAACAATCTTCTGAACCAATCTGGAAATTTAGAGAAGATCGACCATAAACTTTGAACTTATTGAAGTACAAACAAAACACAAACTAGTAAGGAAGTCTAAGTTCGGGTGTAACCGAACATTAAATACCTAGTAGTGATCTGTTTTGGTATCCCAATTTACTCAGGTCTATTTTAATAACGGAAAAGTTGTTATAAAGGCAACTGATTGTTTTCGATTAAAAACACTTCTTTTGTGAGTGGTAAATTCAATTATCACTAAATAAGAAAATATAAATAGCTTTCCTCATGTTCATGAAAGGTATGAAAATAAAAAAAATTAATAAAAACTAGTAAGGAAGTCTAAGTTCGGGTGTAACCGAACATTAAATACATAGTAGTGATCTGTTTTGGTATCCGAATTTACTCAGGTCTATTTTAATAACGGAAAAGTTGTTTTTTTTTTTTTTTTTTTTTTTTTTTTTTTTTTTTTGCCCAACGGATTATTACCCACCATATCCCGCCCGACCGGCGCGAGGGGCGCATCCGCATGACGCGCGGATTGTTCTTTCGTGCCGAGTCTTTGAAAGGCTTTGGTTTGTTAATCGTCGAGATCTAAAACTGCTCAGCTACAGAGAAAACCTCATCAGCTAAGTACAAAAGATTCCACAATTAATAAATAATTAGTTGACAGCGAAAAGTTATTGTTAAGAATAAAGATAAGAATCAAAGGATATGAAAAAAAAAGTTGTTGCTATGTATTCAGGATAGAAAGAATTGACTTTTTTATGCTGTATAGTGAGTCTGAGATATCAAACGTACCAGAATGAGAATTATAATCTTGACACAAACAACGAAAAGGCTCATTTAATTCAAAATTAGTTCGGCACTGTTTCAAGATAAGTGGTTTAAAATGTCTTGATGGACGAGAAGGTACATTGAAGTTCACTTCGCTCAAAAGAAACGGGCTTACGATTGAACCATTTAGTAATTTAATCATGAAGACAATTCCAAGCATTTCCCTCCGACTAGAAAGGCTGTGAAGATTAATTAGTTTTAAGCGACTCGTATAAGATGGCAAATTATACAAGGGATCCCAGTGAAGATCTCTTAAGGCAAATAGTAAAAATTGTTTTTGAACTGATTCTAAGCGATCCACGTGGACCTGGTAACGCGGGTTCCAAATAATAGAACCGTATTCAAGTATCGGTCTGACTAATGTAGTAAAGAGAGTTTTAGTTACATAAGGGTCGCTAAATTCTTTAGACCATCGTTTAACAAATGCTAGAACGCCTCTAGCTTTATTGACTGTTACGTTAATGTGGCAGTTGAAATTGAGTTTGTAATCCATAGTAACCCCAAGGTCAACAAAATCATACATTTGCTCAAGACTATAATTGTTAATTGTATAGGAAGCTGGCTGTGAAATTCCTCTCGAAAAACGCATGTATTTACATTTCTTTAGATTAAGCGGCATATAATTTAAATCGCACCAAGTAACTAGTGTATTTAGGTCTGATTGAAGCTTATTGCTATCTTCGGGTGATGCGAATGACATGAAAAGCTTTACATCGTCGGCATACATTAACATTTTCGAAAATTCTATTACTGTAGAAATGTCATTTATAAACAACAAGAACAGAATCGGGCCCAGATGGCTTCCTTGAGGAACTCCAGAGGAGACACTAATAACATCGGATTCACAGTTTTTAAACACTACTTTTTGTGTTCTGTCACTAAGGTAAGAAGAGATCCAGCGATTGAGACCCGGCTGGAAACCCAGCTGATCTAGTTTATGAATAAGTAACGAGTGACACACTTTATCGAAAGCTTTGCTGAAATCAGTATAAATAACGTCGGTGTGCAGATTTTTTCTAAAGCCATTTGAGACATGATTTGTAAATTCAAGTAAGTTTGTAACGGTGGACTTTCCCTTACAGAACCCGTGTTGACAGTCAGAAATCAAGGCAGAGATAGGATTCGTAAGCTGATTGGTAACAATAGCTTCAAACACTTTTGGGATGGCAGACAGCTTTGCTATGCCACGATAGTTCTCAATAGAAGCCTTGCTTCCGCTTTTGTGAAGCGGTAGAAGAAACGACTCTTTCCATGCTGTTGGAAAAACACCACACTTTAGTGACAGATTGAACAAGTTGGTAAGGGGTTTGTAAATATTGTTAGCGCACTTCTTCAAGAAGCATGTAGGAATCCTATCAGGACCACATTTAGAAGATTCTTTCAAGGTTTTCAGACAAACAAGAACATCATTGGCGCATATAGTTGGACAATTAATTAAATTGTTCCCATGTAGCTCATAGGGATAATTTAGAAAGTCAGAATTGGTGACGGCAGAATAGTTAGAAGTGAAAAATTGCGCAAAGAAATTAGCAATATCTTGATTATCGCTAGATAAAAAGTCTTTATATTTCATGGCTGAGGGAAATCCCACTACTTTCCGTTTAGAATTTACGAAATCATAAAATGACTTCGGATTGCGAATAATGTCTCTCTTTGTTTTAGAGATATAGGCTTTATAGCACTTTTTATTTAAGTCGATGTACCTCTTACGTAGACCAGAATACAACAAGTAGTGTTTGTTTAACCCCGATTTCTTAAATAATTTGAAAGAACGCGTTTTTCTATTTTTCAGCATCATAAGCTCTTTAGTAAACCAAGATTGCGTTGGGTGATCATATGTTATTTTACGTTTAGGAACAATCTTCTCAAATAAGTTGTAAATAGTTTGATTAAAATGCAAAACGTTTGAATCGATATCGCCACACAGCTCAGGCCAAGTTAATTTAGACAGTTCTTTATTTAATTTCTTATAGTTGGCTTTTGAGAAATTAAAATCAAAGTTACAACTTGAGCAGCCTTGTGTACAATGGCCATTACTTAAGGTTTCGTGAAATATTTCCATAGAAGGGTGGTAGACGTCTTCTGGTAAAACCAGCGGATCGCCACGACTTACAGAAAATTTATTTTTATCATCGACAAAAACTAAATCTAAGACTTTGCCAAACTTGTTTGCTGTAACGTTTATTTGATTAAGACAGAGATCGGAAATTCCATCTAAAAAGTCATTGTAGCCCGGTCTAGATGGATTTGGAATAATATTTCCATCGACTATTTTCCACGATATATGAGGTAGATTAAAATCACCCAAAACAATCATGGAGTCAGAATCTTTAGTCAAAAAGTGAACCGTTTTGAGCAAAGAGATAAGTTGTATGTACAAAGCGAGATCAGATGCTGGAGGGATGTAACAAACAAATAAGTACATGGAGACATTTGCTAGCTGAATGCGGATGCATTTGAACTCAATGGAATCAATGTTAGGTAAATCAACCTCCTCTGAAGGTATGGAGGAATGAACTGCAAGTAAAACTCCACCCCCGACCCTGTTCAAGCGATCATTTCTATAAACTTGAAATTCGTTGCAAAAAAATTCAGAGTTGAAAACATGAGGTTTTAGCCAAGTTTCAGTAAAAGCAATTACGTTATAGTTACAACAGAAAGATTTCAAATAAAGATCGGTTAATTTGGTATTCAAACCTCTGACATTTTGATAAAAGATAGTCATGGTCTTAGTACTCAGTTTTTTGGCTCAACGTTATCACGAGAGATTGTTGCTACATTTTGAACATTTCTATTTGGTCTGTATTCAAACTCCCGCACAAGAGCACCGGGGGGCCAAAAAGAACTATCCAAAAGAGCGTCGAAATCTTTTCCAGCGACATCAATTCTGAATGAAGACATATTTCTCTGATACGTGAAATTAAACTTTTTAATAGTCAAGTTACGATCTTTTACCTTAGTCGAAATATGGTACATTAAATCTTCTTCTGTAGTGTCAGGATGGAACCTAGACACAAAAATAGATTTTTTGCGAGGGACCACAACCAGCTTCCTAGCAATTGGTTCAGACTCAATTGCAATTGCAGGAGGATCCGGATTTTTTTTAGCGGAGGACTTTGGAGGGTTCTTGGAAGTTGCTCGAACAGAAGTGCTTGGAATTGGGGACGCCAAGTCTATCAATTCGATGGCTTGCGGCAAGTTCGGCGCTAATAAAGGAGCAGGCCGATCATCCGTACGCCCGCGCTCGCCCTCACGATTGCTAGAACTTTCTAATTGAAACGATTTGTCAAGATTTCCAAACGATTTAAAAATGCTTTCGTATTTTTTGAATTTTTCGGTCAGCAAAGAAAAGTCTTTGCTGATCTCGGAAAACCCGTTTCTAATATGACGAAAGACCTTACAAAGATCAATTTCCGTCGATCTACATTTTAAACAAGACCAGCGCAGACCTTTTCCATCATTAATAAGATCGGCTGTTCTACCAGTTAAGCCAGTACACTTTGCGTGGACAAGTGCATCACACAGCCAGCATGCTACAAAGCGCTCCGACTCGCTTTTTATCTGGCAATTTTCAAACGTGCACGACATTATATTATTAATAATTATGAAAAATTAAAAAATTCAAAATTATAAAATTAAAAAATTTAGTAGTTAAAAATAAAAAGCAATAAAAACAACCCTGGCAGTTTGGAAGGCAATGTACTGAGCGAACAGTTTTAAACACACTGTACTTGACGTTTAACAAACCACGCAAACAGCTGTAACGAAAAAGGAGTGAGAAAAAGAAAACCAAGTCAGCACACAACAACAATTACAATGTAAAATGTAAGCCTTTCAAAAGCAACAAAAACAATATGCAAAAACACAACTCGGCACACACAAATTCAATAGAATGAATTTATAATTATTTAATTTTCAAAAATGTATCAAAAATTTACACTTTTCACAACAAGTAGTGAAGCACATTAAGTATTCAACTCATTAACTTTAATCTTAAACTTCAAAATTTTCAGATATAAGACAAATATGATTAAATTTTTAGATAAAAGCACAGAGCAAAATAAAAACACAACTACACAGCTTGACGTTTGCAAGATATATTGCAACTGGCAACTGATTGTTTTCGATTAAAAACACTTCTTTTGTGAGTGGTAAATTCAATTATCACTAAGTAAGAAAATATAAATAGCTTTCCTCATGTTCATGAAAGGTATGAAAATAAAAAAAATTAATAAAAAAAAGGCAGTAGGGTGTTAACTACTTGCCCGTAAATCTTTCTTGTTTGTTATTCGATTTGCGTAATTTTTGGCAGGAGTATACTACATACTATTGGGAAGTGTCTCACTAAATTTCATTGAAATACATTCCTGAAATTCCAAGCAATCGCTTTTGAAAATAGCAGAGCTTTTATGCTAAAAAGTGGGCGGCGCCACGCCTACTTCACCAAAATCCACAAAATTTGTTTACAGTATAGTTTTGTTTAAAAAGGCTATTATGTGTGTAAAATCTTATTTATATAACTTATACAATTATGGAAATATCGCGATTTTAATTTTACGAAGAAATTTTTTAGAACTATGTTCAAAAAGTGGGCGTGTCCGTTCTCCGATTTTGTTTATTTTTTCAGCAAAGAGTTAGCTTTATATGTTGAACACTTTCTCTAAATATCGTTTCAATAAGTCAATATTTACCGGAGTTATGGCATGGAAAGTTTTGTGGAATAATCCCCCATAAAGGGGCGGGGCCACGCCCATTTTCCAAAAATTTTGTGCTTTCGACTTTCTTTGCCCACGAACACTTTAGAGGTGAAATAGAAATGATATACAGCTAGTTTAAGCAAAGTTATAGCATATTCAATATATCTATGATCCTTTTCGAAATCTTTCGTATAAAATTGGGCGTGGACCTAATCCGATTTCGCTAATTTTTTTTCGAAATATTGCCTGTATTAATAGAAATATGTGTGCTGAATTTTATTTTGCTATCTTGAGCGGTTTTTGATTTATGATTAATAATATTTCCAAATTTGACTTAATCAAAAGTGGGCGGTGCCACGCCCTTTTTTAAAAATTTCTTCAGAAATTTATTTTTTGCCTTAACGCTAAGGTACACACCAAATTTTATCCTTATAGGTGTATTATGTACTGAATAATCACTCTTTTTGTATTTTCGAAAATATTATATATATAGAAAGTGGGCGTGGCTTTTAACCGATTTTGCCTATTTTCAATAGCGTTCAGAGATAAGTAAAAAGGAACCTGCATACCAAGTTTCATTGAGATATCTCAAGATTTACTCAAGTTATCGTGTTTACAGACGGACGGACGGACGGACATGGCTCAATCAATTTCTCTTTTCCTCCTGAACATTTTGATATACATAAGTCAATATCTATCTCGATTCGTTTATGCCGTTACATACTACCGTTAGGCGAATGAAGTTAATATACCTTGTGTGCGAAGCACTACTAGGTATAAAAATGTGGGCATCGGACCGCCCACTTTTCCCAAATTATATCCATCTTGACTAAAGGACACACATATCCAAAAATCTTTAATTTAGCCCTAATATGTTCAGAGTTATGAAGAATTTAAATTTTATATAGCCTGGGGGCGTGGCACCGCCTACTTTTCCAAAAATTGATGTAGCCTAAATCGTACACAACAATCTTCTGAAATAATCTGGAAATTTAGAGAAGATCGACCATAAACTTTGAACTTATTGAAGTACAAACAAAACACAAAAAATGTGGGCGTGGGACCGCCCACTTTTCCCAAATTATATCCATCTTGACTAAAGGACACACATATCCAAAAATCTTTAATTTAGACCTAATATGTTCAGAGTTATGAAGAATTTAAATTTTATATAGCCTGGGGCGTGGCACCGCCTACTTTTCCAAAAATTGATATAGCCTAAATCTTACACAACAATCTTCTGAACCAATCTGGAAATTTAGAGAAGATCGACCATAAACTTTGAACTTATTGAAGTACAAACAAAACACAAAAAATGTGGGCGTGGTACCGCCCACTTTTCCCAAATTATATCCATCTTGACTAAAGGACACACATATCCAAAAATCTTTAATTTAGACCTAATATGTTCAGAGTTATGAAGAATTTAAATTTTATATAGCCTGGGGGCGTGGCACAACAATCTTCTGAACCAATCTGGAAATTTAGAGAAGATCGACCATAAACTTTGAACTTAATGAAGTACAAACAAAACACAAAAAATGTGGGCGTGGTACCGCCCACTTTTCCCAAATTATATCCATCTTGACTAAAGGACACACATATCCAAAAATCTTTAATTTAGACCAAATATGTTCAGAGCTATGAAGAATTTAAATTTTATATAGCCTTGGGGCGTGGCACCGCCTACTTTTCCAAAAATTGATATAGCCTAAATCGTACACAACAATTTTCTTAACCAATCTTGAAAGTTTAAAAGAGATCGACCATAAACTTTGGACATTATTGAAGTACAAACAAAACACAAAAAAAGGGGCGTGGCACCGCCCACTTTTCCAAAATTACATAAATCTTGACCAAAGGACACACATATCCAGAAATCATTAATTTAGACCAAATATGTTCAGAGCTATGAAGAATTTAAATTTTATATAGCCTGGGGGCGTGGCACCGCCTACTTTTCCAAAAATTGATATAGCCTAAATCGTACACAACAATCTTCTGAACCAATCTTGACAGTTTAAAAGAGATCGACCATAAACTTTGGACATTATTGAAGTAGAAACAAAACACAAAAAATGTGGGCGTGGCACCGCCCACTTTTCCAAAATTATATACATCTTGACTAAAGGACACACATATCCAAAAATCCTTAATTTAGACCCAATATGTTCAGAGTTATGAAGAATTTAAATTTTATATAGCCTGGGGGCGTGGCACCGCCTACTTTTCCAAAAATTGATATAGCCTAAATCGTACACAACAATTTTCTTAACCAATCTTGAAAGTTTAAAAGAGATCGACCATAAACTTTGGACATTATCGAAGTACAAACAAAACACAAAAAATGTGGGCGTGGCACCGCCCACTTTTCCAAAATTACATAAATCTCGACTAAAGGACACACATATCCAGAAATCATTAATTTAGACCAAATATGTTCAGAGCTATGAAGAATTTAAATTTTATATAGCCTGGGGGCGTGGCACCGCCTACTTTTCCAAAAATTGATATAGCCTAAATCGTACACAACAATTTTCTTAAATAATCTTGAAAGTTTAAAAGAGATCTACCATAAACTTTGGACATTATTGAAGTACAAACAAAACACAAAAAATGTGGGCGTGGCACCGCCCACTTTTCCAAAATTACATAAATCTTGACCAAAGGACACACATATCCAAAAATCATTAATTTAGACCAAATATGTTCAGAGTTATGAAGAATTGTAGTTTTATATAGCCTGGGGGCGTGGCACCGCCCACTTTTCCAAAAATTAATATAGCCTATGCTTTAACCCATGATCTCAAGAATATACTGTGAAAATTTCATAAAAATCGGTTGAGTACTTTGGACGCCAATAAAGGACACACAGACACACAGACACACAGACACATATTCATTTTTATTTATAAGATAAGGCAAACAGCTCTATGAAAAAGCTTTTGTATAATAATTTTTTTCTTGAATTCAGATGAATCTAAAATTCACTCTAAGCGGACACAGTCATCAACACTTTTGATATGATAGCTATATTATATGAGCTTATTCTTGGGTCAGCCTTGGTCCCCCTAATGGTAAATTTCAAGGAAATGGGTTCGCAGATGAACCTGAAAACTTTTCCTTGTGAAAACTCTCATCAACACCTTTAATTTGATACGCTTATTGTTAAAATACATTCGGAGTCACCCCTGGTCCACATATTGGTCAATATCTCAGGATTCCAGAAACTTTTTTAACTTTTTCTTTATGAAGAACCTTCTCGGGGCACAAACAAATACAATTAAGAAAAAATTAGTGAAATCGGTCCAGCCGTTCTCAATTGATGAGTTACTATACATTTTTTCCCTCCATTTTTATATATATAGATTATTGCCTACTGAAGAATTTACCAAATTCGAATATTTTGAAAATTTTGAAAAAAAACCGGTTTTCAAAAATTTTCTTTTGCGGTATTCGTTGGTAACGTTAGGGGGCCTTTCAAGAATTCAATTTTGACAAATTGTGCCAGGATGAATGCAAATTCAAATGTTGATTTGATACAATATTGTAGGGTAATATTAAGGTTTTTCTGCAATCGCATTTTGACCAATAACTCAGCTGTCGATAAATTTATCGAAATATATCGGAGTCCAAATGAAACCTGGGGCCATCCTTACCTATGTACATATATGCGAAATATCATAAGTATAGGTCAAGTATACTCAGAATTGTATGGGGGGAAAAAATATCAAAAAGTAATGGTCCCTAGAAGCGTCCGAACCCCAAAATTAATTAAAAAAAAATAGCCTATAACTTCTTCCAAACCTGTATGCGTTCCTAACTTCATCAAAATCCGTCTTGCCATTCTCACGTGATTGGGTAACAGAAGCAAACGTCTGGACATCCAAACATCGCTACATTCACATTTATAATATTAGTATGATTATTGCTACTGAAGAATTTACCAAATTTTGAAAAAGAATATTGAAAACTGGTTTTCAAAAATGTTCTTTTGAGGTATTCGTTGGTAACGTTAGGGGGCCTTTCAAGAATTCAATTTTGACAAATTGTGCCAGGATGAATTAAACTTCAAATGTTGATTTGATACAATAATGTAGGGTAATATTAAGGTTTTTCTGCAATCGCATTTTTACCGATAACTCAGTTATAGATAAATTTATCGAAATATGTCGAAGTACAAATGAAACCTGGGGCCTTCCCCTTTCGTTTGATACCCATATTGTAGGGCAAGTTTAAGGTTTTTGGGCAATCACATTTTCACCGACAACTCAGTTATCGATCAATTTACCAAAACCTATCGAAGTCCAAATGAAACCTGCGGCCTTCTCCTTTCGTTTTATACCCATATTATAAAGTAATGTTAAGTTTTTTGGGCAATCACCGATAACTCAGTTATCGATAAATTTATCGAAATAGATCGAAGTCCAAATGAAACCTGGAGCTACCCCCTTTCGCTGGATACCCATATTGTAATGTAATATAGAGGTTTTCGGGCAGTCGCATTTTGACCGATAACTCAGTTATCGATCAATTTATCGAAATATAACCAAGTACAAAGGAAACCTGCGGCCTTCCCCTTTCGTTTGATACTCATATTGTAGGTCAAGTTTAAGGTTTTTGGGCAATCACATTTTCACCGATAACTCAGTTATCGATCAATTTATCGAAACCTATCGTAGTCCAAATGAAACCTGCTGCCTTCTCCTTTTGTTTTATACGAATATTATAGAGTAATGTTAATTTTTTTGGGCAATCACCGATAACTCAGTTATCGATAAATTTATCGAAATATATCGAAGTCCAAATGAAACCTGGAGCTATCTCCTTTCGTTTGATACCCATATTGTAGGGTAAAATAGAGGTTTTCGGGCAATCGCATTTTGACCGATGACTCAGTTATCCATCAATTTATCGAAATATATTGAAGTACAAATGAAATATTGTAGGGCAACTTTAAGATTTTTGTGCAATAACATTTTCACCGATACCTTAGTTATCGATAAATTTATCGAAATATATCGAAGTCCAAATGAAACCTGGAGCTATCTTCTTTCGTTTGATACCCATATTGTAGGGTAATATAGAACTTTTCGCGCAATCGCATTTGGACCGATAACTCAGTTATCGATCAATTTCTCGAAATATATCCAAGTACAAATGAAACCTGGAGATATCTCCTTTCGTTTGAACCTATATTGTAGGGTAAGATAGAGGTTTTCGGGCAATCACATTTTCACCGATAACTCAGTTATCGATCAATTTACCGAAACCTATCGAAGTCCAAATGAAACCTGCTGTCTTCTCCTTTCGTTTTATACCCATATTATAGAGTAATGTTAAGTTTTTTGGGCAATCACCGATAACTCAGTTATCGATAAATTTATCGAAATAGATCGAAGTCCAAATGACCCCTGCAGCTATCCCCTTTCGTTTGATACCCATATTGTAGGGCAACTTTAAGATTTTTGTGCAATAACATTTTCACCGATAACTTAGTTATCGATAAATTTATCGAAATATATCGAAGTCCAAATGAAACCTGGAGCTATCTTCTTTCGTTTGATACCCATATTGTAGGGTAATATAGAAGTTTTCGCGCAATCGCATTTGGACCGATAACTCAGTTATCGATCAATTTCTCGAAATATATCCAAGTACAAATGAAACCTGGAGATATCTCCTTTCGTTTGAACCCATATTGTAGGGTAAGATAGAGGTTTTCGGGCAATCACTTTTTCACCGATAACTCAGTTATCGATCAATTTACCGAAACCTATCGAAGTCCAAATGAAACCTGCTGTCTTCTCCTTTCGTTTTATACACATATTATAGAGTAATGTTAAGTTTTTGGGCAATCACCGATAACTCAGTTATCCATCAATTTATCGAAATATATTGAAGTACAATTGAAACCTGGGGCCTTCCCCTTTCGTTTGATGCCCATATTGTAGGGCAACTTTAAGATTTTTGTGCAATAACATTTTCACCGATAACTTAGTTATCGATAAATTTATCGAAATATATCGAAGTCCAAATGAAACCTGGAGCTATCTTCTTTCGTTTGATACCCATATTGTAGGGTAATATAGAAGTTTTCGCGCAGTCGCATTTTGACCGATAACTCAGTTATCGATCAATTTATCTAAATATATCCAAGTACAAAGGAAACCTGGGGCCTTCCCCTTTCGTTTGATACCCATATTGTAGGTCAAGTTTAAGATTTTTGGGCAATCACATTTTCACCGATAACTCAGTTATCGATCAATTTATCGAAACCTATCGTAGTCCAAATGAAACCTGCTGCCTTCTCCTTTCGTTTTATACCCATATTATAGAGTAATGTTAAGTTTTTTGGGCAATCACCGATAACTAAGTTATCGATCAATTTATCGAAATATATCGAAGTCCAAATGAAACCTGGAGCTATCTTCTTTCGTTTGATACCCATATTGTAGGGTAATATAGAAGTTTTCGCGCAATCGCATTTTGACCGATAACTTATTTATCGATCAATTTATCTAAATATATCCAAGTACAAAGGAAACCTGGGGCCTTCCCCTTTCGTTTGATACCCATATTGTAGGTCAAGTTTAAGGTTTTTGGGCAGTCACATTTTCACCGATAACTCAGTTATCGATCAATTTATCGAAACCTATCGTAGTCCAAATGAAACCTGCTGCCTTCTCCTTTCGTTTTATACCCATATTATAGAGTAATGTTAAGTTTTTTGGGCAATCACCGATAACTAAGTTATCGATCAATTTATCGAAATATATCGAAGTCCAAATGAAACCTGGAGCTATCTTCTTTCGTTTGATACCCATATTGTAGGGTAATATAGAAGTTTTCGCGCAATCGCATTTTGACCGATAACTTAGTTATCGATCAATTTATCGAAATATATCAAAGCTAAATTGAAACCTGGGGCCTTCCCCTTTCGTTTAATACCCATATTGTAGGTCAAGTTTAAGGTTTTTGGGCAATCACATTTTCACCGATAACTCAGTTATCGATCAATTTATCGAAACTTATCGTAGTCCAAATGAAACCTGCTGCCTTCTCCTTTCGTTTTATACCCATATTATAGGGTAATGTTAAGTTTTTTGGGCAATCACCGATAACTCAGTTATCGATAAACTTATCGAAATATATCGAAGTCCAAAGAAACCTGGAGCTATCTTCTTTCGTTTGATACCCATATTGTAGGGTAATATAGAGGTTTTCGGGCAATCGAATTTTGACCGATAACTTAGTTATCGATCAATTTATCCAAATATATCGAAGCTAAATTGAAACCTGGGGCCTTCCCCTTTCGTTTGATACCCATATTGTAGGTCAAGTTTAAGGTTTTTGGGCAATCACATTTTCACCGATAACTCAGTTATCGATCAATTTATCGAAACCTATCGTAGTCCAAATGAAACCTGCTGCCTTCTCCTTTCGTTTTATACCCATATTATAGGGTAATGTTAAGTTTTTTGGGCAATCACCGATAACTCAGTTATCGATAAACTTATCGAAATATATCGAAGTCCAAAGAAACCTGGAGCTATCTTCTTTCGTTTGATACCCATATTGTAGGGTAATATAGAAGTTTTCGCGCAATCGCATTTTGACCGATAACTTAGTTATCGATCAATTTATCGAAATATATCAAAGCTAAATTGAAACCTGGGGCCTTCCCCTTTCGTTTGATACCCATATTGTAGGTCAAGTTTAAGGTTTTTGGGCAATCACATTTTCACCGATAACTCAGTTATCGATCAATTTATCGAAACCTATCGTAGTCCAAATGAAACCTGCTGCCTTCTCCTTTCGTTTTATACCCATATTATAGGGTAATGTTAAGTTTTTTGGGCAATCACCGATAACTCAGTTATCGATAAACTTATCGAAATATATCGAAGTCCAAAGAAACCTGGAGCTATCTCCTTTCGTTTGATACCCATATTGTAGGGTAATATAGAGGTTTTCGGGCAATCGAATTTTGACCGATAACTTAGTTATCGATCAATTTATCCAAATATATCGAAGCTAAATTGAAACCTGGGGCCTTCCCCTTTCGTTTGATACCCATATTGTAGGTCAAGTTTAAGGTTTTTGGGCAATCACATTTTCACCGATAACTCAGTTATCGATCAATTTATCGAAACCTATCGTAGTCCAAATGAAACCTGCTGCCTTCTCCTTTCGTTTTATACCCATATTATAGGGTAATGTTAAGTTTTTTGGGCAATCACCGATAACTTAGTTATCGATAAACTTATCGAAATATATCGAAGTCCAAAGAAACCTGGAGCTATCTTCTTTCGTTTGATACCCATATTGTAGGGTAATATAGAAGTTTTCGCGCAATCGCATTTTGACCGATAACTTAGTTATCGATCAATTTATCGAAATATATCAAAGCTAAATTGAAACCTGGGGCCTTCCCCTTTCGTTTGATACCCATATTGTAGGTCAAGTTTAAGGTTTTTGGGCAATCACATTTTCACCGATAACTCAGTTATCGATCAATTTATCGAAACCTATCGTAGTCCAAATGAAACCTGCTGCCTTCTCCTTTCGTTTTATACCCATATTATAGGGTAATGTTAAGTTTTTTGGGCAATCACCGATAACTCAGTTATCGATAAATTTATCGAAATATATCGAAGTCCAAATGAAACCTGGAGCTATCTCCTTTCGTTTGATACCCATATTGTAGGGTAAAATAGAGGTTTTCGGGCAATCGCATTTTGACCGATGACTCAGTTATCCATCAATTTATCGAAATATATTGAAGTACAAATGAAATATTGTAGGGCAACTTTAAGATTTTTGTGCAATAACATTTTCACCGATACCTTAGTTATCGATAAATTTATCGAAATATATCGAAGTCCAAATGAAACCTGGAGCTATCTTCTTTCGTTTGATACCCATATTGTAGGGTAATATAGAACTTTTCGCGCAATCGCATTTGGACCGATAACTCAGTTATCGATCAATTTCTCGAAATATATCCAAGTACAAATGAAACCTGGAGATATCTCCTTTCGTTTGAACCTATATTGTAGGGTAAGATAGAGGTTTTCGGGCAATCACATTTTCACCGATAACTCAGTTATCGATCAATTTACCGAAACCTATCGAAGTCCAAATGAAACCTGCTGTCTTCTCCTTTCGTTTTATACCCATATTATAGAGTAATGTTAAGTTTTTTGGGCAATCACCGATAACTCAGTTATCGATAAATTTATCGAAATAGATCGAAGTCCAAATGACCCCTGCAGCTATCCCCTTTCGTTTGATACCCATATTGTAGGGCAACTTTAAGATTTTTGTGCAATAACATTTTCACCGATAACTTAGTTATCGATAAATTTATCGAAATATATCGAAGTCCAAATGAAACCTGGAGCTATCTTCTTTCGTTTGATACCCATATTGTAGGGTAATATAGAAGTTTTCGCGCAATCGCATTTGGACCGATAACTCAGTTATCGATCAATTTCTCGAAATATATCCAAGTACAAATGAAACCTGGAGATATCTCCTTTCGTTTGAACCCATATTGTAGGGTAAGATAGAGGTTTTCGGGCAATCACTTTTTCACCGATAACTCAGTTATCGATCAATTTACCGAAACCTATCGAAGTCCAAATGAAACCTGCTGTCTTCTCCTTTCGTTTTATACACATATTATAGAGTAATGTTAAGTTTTTGGGCAATCACCGATAACTCAGTTATCCATCAATTTATCGAAATATATTGAAGTACAATTGAAACCTGGGGCCTTCCCCTTTCGTTTGATGCCCATATTGTAGGGCAACTTTAAGATTTTTGTGCAATAACATTTTCACCGATAACTTAGTTATCGATAAATTTATCGAAATATATCGAAGTCCAAATGAAACCTGGAGCTATCTTCTTTCGTTTGATACCCATATTGTAGGGTAATATAGAAGTTTTCGCGCAGTCGCATTTTGACCGATAACTCAGTTATCGATCAATTTATCTAAATATATCCAAGTACAAAGGAAACCTGGGGCCTTCCCCTTTCGTTTGATACCCATATTGTAGGTCAAGTTTAAGATTTTTGGGCAATCACATTTTCACCGATAACTCAGTTATCGATCAATTTATCGAAACCTATCGTAGTCCAAATGAAACCTGCTGCCTTCTCCTTTCGTTTTATACCCATATTATAGAGTAATGTTAAGTTTTTTGGGCAATCACCGATAACTAAGTTATCGATCAATTTATCGAAATATATCGAAGTCCAAATGAAACCTGGAGCTATCTTCTTTCGTTTGATACCCATATTGTAGGGTAATATAGAAGTTTTCGCGCAATCGCATTTTGACCGATAACTTATTTATCGATCAATTTATCTAAATATATCCAAGTACAAAGGAAACCTGGGGCCTTCCCCTTTCGTTTGATACCCATATTGTAGGTCAAGTTTAAGGTTTTTGGGCAGTCACATTTTCACCGATAACTCAGTTATCGATCAATTTATCGAAACCTATCGTAGTCCAAATGAAACCTGCTGCCTTCTCCTTTCGTTTTATACCCATATTATAGAGTAATGTTAAGTTTTTTGGGCAATCACCGATAACTAAGTTATCGATCAATTTATCGAAATATATCGAAGTCCAAATGAAACCTGGAGCTATCTTCTTTCGTTTGATACCCATATTGTAGGGTAATATAGAAGTTTTCGCGCAATCGCATTTTGACCGATAACTTAGTTATCGATCAATTTATCGAAATATATCAAAGCTAAATTGAAACCTGGGGCCTTCCCCTTTCGTTTAATACCCATATTGTAGGTCAAGTTTAAGGTTTTTGGGCAATCACATTTTCACCGATAACTCAGTTATCGATCAATTTATCGAAACTTATCGTAGTCCAAATGAAACCTGCTGCCTTCTCCTTTCGTTTTATACCCATATTATAGGGTAATGTTAAGTTTTTTGGGCAATCACCGATAACTCAGTTATCGATAAACTTATCGAAATATATCGAAGTCCAAAGAAACCTGGAGCTATCTTCTTTCGTTTGATACCCATATTGTAGGGTAATATAGAGGTTTTCGGGCAATCGAATTTTGACCGATAACTTAGTTATCGATCAATTTATCCAAATATATCGAAGCTAAATTGAAACCTGGGGCCTTCCCCTTTCGTTTGATACCCATATTGTAGGTCAAGTTTAAGGTTTTTGGGCAATCACATTTTCACCGATAACTCAGTTATCGATCAATTTATCGAAACCTATCGTAGTCCAAATGAAACCTGCTGCCTTCTCCTTTCGTTTTATACCCATATTATAGGGTAATGTTAAGTTTTTTGGGCAATCACCGATAACTCAGTTATCGATAAACTTATCGAAATATATCGAAGTCCAAAGAAACCTGGAGCTATCTTCTTTCGTTTGATACCCATATTGTAGGGTAATATAGAAGTTTTCGCGCAATCGCATTTTGACCGATAACTTAGTTATCGATCAATTTATCGAAATATATCAAAGCTAAATTGAAACCTGGGGCCTTCCCCTTTCGTTTGATACCCATATTGTAGGTCAAGTTTAAGGTTTTTGGGCAATCACATTTTCACCGATAACTCAGTTATCGATCAATTTATCGAAACCTATCGTAGTCCAAATGAAACCTGCTGCCTTCTCCTTTCGTTTTATACCCATATTATAGGGTAATGTTAAGTTTTTTGGGCAATCACCGATAACTCAGTTATCGATAAACTTATCGAAATATATCGAAGTCCAAAGAAACCTGGAGCTATCTCCTTTCGTTTGATACCCATATTGTAGGGTAATATAGAGGTTTTCGGGCAATCGAATTTTGACCGATAACTTAGTTATCGATCAATTTATCCAAATATATCGAAGCTAAATTGAAACCTGGGGCCTTCCCCTTTCGTTTGATACCCATATTGTAGGTCAAGTTTAAGGTTTTTGGGCAATCACATTTTCACCGATAACTCAGTTATCGATCAATTTATCGAAACCTATCGTAGTCCAAATGAAACCTGCTGCCTTCTCCTTTCGTTTTATACCCATATTATAGGGTAATGTTAAGTTTTTTGGGCAATCACCGATAACTTAGTTATCGATAAACTTATCGAAATATATCGAAGTCCAAAGAAACCTGGAGCTATCTTCTTTCGTTTGATACCCATATTGTAGGGTAATATAGAAGTTTTCGCGCAATCGCATTTTGACCGATAACTTAGTTATCGATCAATTTATCGAAATATATCAAAGCTAAATTGAAACCTGGGGCCTTCCCCTTTCGTTTGATACCCATATTGTAGGTCAAGTTTAAGGTTTTTGGGCAATCACATTTTCACCGATAACTCAGTTATCGATCAATTTATCGAAACCTATCGTAGTCCAAATGAAACCTGCTGCCTTCTCCTTTCGTTTTATACCCATATTATAGGGTAATGTTAAGTTTTTTGGGCAATCACCGATAACTCAGTTATCGATAAACTTATCGAAATATATCGAAGTCCAAAGAAACCTGGAGCTATCTCCTTTCGTTTGATACCCATATTGTAGGGTAATATAGAGGTTTTCGGGCAATCGAATTTTGACCGATAACTTAGTTATCGATCAATTTATCGAAATATATCGAAGCTAAATTGAAACCTGGGGCCTTCCCCTTTCGTTTGATACCCATATTGTACGATCTTTATATACCTATATTCGAAATATCATAAGTATAGGTTCAATATACTTAGAGTTATATGGAATAAAGAAAATTTCGAAAACAAACGGTCCCTAGCAGGGTCGGAACCCCCAAAATTAAAAAAAAAAATAGCCTATAGCTCCTTCCAGACTATAACCTGTAGGCGTGCCAATTTCAACAAAATCCGTCTAGCCATTCTCACGTTTTTAGGGAACAAAAGCAAACGTCTGGACATCCAAACATCCAAACATCCAAACATTCAAACATCCAAACATACAAACATCCAAACATCGCTACATTCACATTTATAATATTAGTAGGATATATTCACTCAAAAATGTAATGGAAATTGAATATCTGAATTTTTAAACGTTTTTCTTGGAAATGACATAAAATTTTTTTACATTTTTATTTAATTTTGACACTAAATTCTTTTTGACTAATTGTGTCAGGATGAATGGAAATTCAAAAGTTGATTTGATACCATATTGTAGGTAAATTTTAGGGTTTTAGGGCAATCACATTCTCACCGATAACTAAATTAACGATAAATTTATCGAAATATATCGAAGTAAAAATGAAACCCGGGACCATCCCCATTCGTTTGATACCCATATTGTAGGGTGATATTAAGGTTTTCGGGCAATCGAATTTTGACCGATAACTTAGTTATCGATCAATTTATCGAAATATATCGAAGCCAAAATGAAACCTGGGGCCCTCCCCTTTCGTTTGATACCCATATTATAGGGTAATGTTAAGTTTTTTGGGCAATACAATTTTCACCGATAACTCAGCTATCGATAAATTTATCGAAATATATCGAAGTCCAAATGTAACCTGGAGCTACCCCTTTCGTTTGATACCCATATTGTAGGGCAATTTTAAGGTTTTTGTGCAATAAAATTTTCACCGATAACTCAGTTATCGATAAATTTATCGAAGCCCAAATGAAACCTGGGGCCATCCCCCTTCGTTTGATACCCATATTGTAGGGTAATATTAAGGTTTTTGGGCAATCGAATTTTGACCGATAACTTAGTTATCGATCAATTTATCGAAATATATCGAAGCCAAAATGAAACCTGGGGCCCTCCCCTTTTGTTTGATACCCATATTATAGGGTAATGTTAAGTTTTTTGGGCAATCACCGATAACTCAGTTATCGATCAATTTATCGAAATATATCGAGGTCCAAATGTAACCTGGAACTATCCCCTTTCGTTTGATACCCATATTGTAGGGCAATTTTAAGGTTTTTGTGCAATAACATTTTCACCGATAACTCAGTTATCGATAAATTTATCGAAATATATCGAAGCCCAAATGAAACCTGGGGCCATCCCCTTTCGTTTGATACCCATATTGTAGGGTAATATTAAGGGTTTTGGGCAATCGAATTTTGACCGATAACTTAGTTATCGATCAATTTATCGAAATATATCGAAGCCAAAATGCCCTCCCCTTTCGTTTGATACCCATATTATAGGGTAATGTTAAGTTTTTTGGGCAATCACCGATAACTCAGTTATCGATCAATTTATCGAAATATATCGAAGTCCAAATGTAACCTGGAACTATCCCCTTTCGTTTGATACCCATATTGTAGGGCAATTTTAAGGTTTTTGTGCAATAACATTTTCACCGATAACTCAGTTATCGATAAATTTATCGAAATATATCGAAGCCCAAATGAAACCTGGGGCCATCCCCTTTCGTTTGATACCCATATTGTAGGGTAATATTAAGGTTTTTGGGCAATCGAATTTTGACCGATAACTTAGTTATCGATCAATTTATCGAAATATATCGAAGCCAAAATGAAACCTGGGGCCCTCCCCTCTCGTTTGATACCCATATTGTACGATAATTCTATACATATATGCGAAATATCATAAGTATAGGTTCAATATACTTAGTATACACTTCGGGACACTTCACTGCACTCACCTTTGCACTCACTATCGAACTTTCAATAAAAAATGGAAAGATTTAGGCGTTTTTTAAAAAATTGATAAATATATTTCTGCTCAGGCGCTAAATGACCGTCTTGCTCGAGATTTACGAAATTGTAATAATTGTTTACAATATGTGTGTGTGTTTTGTGTTGACAAATTATATGTGCGTGACTGTGTAAGTGTGTGTGTGGTGTGGTGAATGTTGGCGGCAGGGTTGTACCCGCCAGTGTTGTGGCTAATCTAGCCATCCCGGCCCCCCTAGGCGAGTGATCAGCCTAGCAGTCTTTGCAGCTGCTGCAGGGTCTCCACCACGTTACTAAGCCCGGTTGGGCGACGTCGGCCTCGACTTGCTGGCTGTCGCTGGTGCGTGGATGCTGCTGGATGTCGATAACGGGCCGCGGGATGAGTCCATGTACGCGGACGCTGTTGTTGTGACCAGGTAGCCCGATGTGGGTGTGTTACGCGAGGGCGTGGTGCGGAAGGTGGCTGGGGCCTTGAGCGCGTCTGTTGACGCCCAGCTTGGTTACGGTGCAGGAGCGTATGGTGAGGCCTGTCGCACAGGTGGCACATGACCGTCGAGGTGCACTCTGCCGTGGCATGCCACAGTGCCAAGCAGTTTAGGCAGTACCCGTGGGCCTGCGCTACTTGTTGACGTTGCTGCGGCAGCATGCCTTTAAAAATGGCGCATAGGCGTAGCGCATGTGGACGACAGCAAAGCGGGCAACGCACGCCATGAGCTACCACGGGGTCCCTTCGGGTGGTTTCCGGCCATGCATCGGCCCTATTGACTTGTGGTCGTTCCGGTGGTACGGTGGGCGCTGTTGCGGCCCTTGGAGTGAGAGTGCGCGGTGTTGCAGTGGGCACTGCTCGTGCTCGTGGCACGGTAACCGCAGAACGGATTGTTGGTGTCGGGGCGACTTCTTCGATTTCCATATTCATGATTATCTGTATGGATAGAAATTATGGACTTTAGTGTCTTATTAAGTATAGGGGTGCTTGATTTTAGCCCTTGATCAACATATAGTCTGAAATGTGATATGATTATTGTATCTTTTATACGGGTTTTTAGTTGCGGTATAATTTCACGTTTAGTTCGAGGAAACGAGAGTCCTTCGAGCTACCTCTTTAGGAGTGAGGTATTTATTTCGGATAGCAACATCGCTTCGTTGGATTAATTGCTCCGTATTTGATTTTATATTGATTATAAGTTATTTTGCGCGATCGGTATTAGCGGTATTAGACTCGGTTGGTAGAAAACAAAGTTTTACGAGCGGTCGAGTTAGTTTGCCGTTTTGCGTACGTAGGTCAACTACTCGGATGTGACCGTCGGAACCGTAATGTACCTTTTCGATGCGGGCTAGCCGCCATTCGGTAGGAGGTAGACACTCGTCATGAATTAAGACGCATGCTCCAATTTTAGGTGCTTCTTGAGTATTTTTCCACCGATATCGTTTGTGAAGGTCTTTAAGGTATTCTTCCTTCCATCGGCGACTAAACTCATGATGGAGGATTTTGATCCGTTCCCATCGATTTATGAGGGAGAGTGAGTCCACGTTTTGTTCTGGTATGGCCAGAAGTGGCGCTCCTCTAAGAAAATGCCCAGGGGTGAGGGCTGTAAAGTCGGAGGGATCTTGCGAGAGTGATGATAGTGGCCGTGAGTTTAAAACGGCTTCAACTCGAATGAGTAACGTAGTGAACTCTTCAAATGTAAATTTATGATTGCCAGCGGTCTTTTTGAAATGCGATTTAAAGCTTTTAACCGCTGATTCCCATAGTCCACCCATATGTGGGGCGCTCGGGGGAATGAATTGCCAATTAATGCCTTGAGGTGCGTATTTTGAAATGATGTGCGGCGAGACTTCTTTGGCGAACTGTATGAACTCTTTTTCGGTTGCGCGTTGGGCGCCGATAAAGGTTTTGCCATTGTCGCTCATGATTTTCGAGGGAAATCCTCGCCGTCCGACAAAGCGTGCAAATGCCGCGAGAAAAGCTGCCGTTGTCAGATCTGAACATAATTCTAAATGTACGGCTTTTGTCGTGAAGCATACAAAAACAGCCACGTAACCTTTCATTGTGGTAGAAGACCTTAACATCGAGGCCTTTAGCTGGAAAGGCCCGGCAAAATCTACACCAGTGATGGTGAAAGGCATAGAATAATTGCAGCGTTCGGGTGGTAGAGCTGCCATGATCTGCGTGCGCATCTTTTGTTTGTGTAGCGTACAGACTTTACACATAAAGATGGATTTTTTGATCAGAGGCTTTAGTCGAGGAATATAAAACTCTTGTCGGATCATTTGTTGCATTAGCCTGTGCTCGGCGTGTAGCATTAAGAGGTGAAGATAATTTACAAAGATTGTGGCAAATACGGATTTTTCCGGTATTATGATTGGATGTCGCTCATTGTAGCTCAGACTGGAGTTCGCTAGCCTGCCATTGGCACGAAGCAGTCCCTTAGAGTCTACAAAGGGGTTAAGTACTAAGAGTGTGCTCTTTTTGTCAATGGGCTTTGATGCCATTAACAGTGATCGTTCACTACTGTAATAGCGAGTTTGTGTGCACTCGATTAGGGCTATTTTTGCCCGTTGCAAGTCTTGATGCGTTAGTGCATAGCTTGCGGTATTGGCTATCCCTTTCACCTTATTCTTTAAGCGATTTACAAATTGAAACATATACGCTATTACTCTTAAGGCTCGGGGGAACGACGAAAATCGCTCTAGGATGTCTGTATCCTCCAACGTTGTATGAAAGCCTTCTATTCTTCTACTTTCTGGGGCTATTATATTGCGCGCAGGCGACTTTGGCCATGCGTCAGGTGATTCGACCATCCAGTTGGGGCCATTCCACCATAGTGTGGTGGTTGTAAGGTGCAGGGGTTTGCAGCCTCTTGTTCCAAGATCCGCAGGGTTATCAGCACTGGCTACGTGTCGCCAAGTTGCTGGCCCAACCAAGTCAATGATTTGAGCTGTGCGGTTAGAAACGTATGTTTTCCACGTATGTGGTGGCTTTTCTAGCCATGCTAGGACGATTTCTGAATCTGTCCATAAATATAATTTCCTATCGCTCAGGTTTAAATGTGATTGCACGGTCGAGACTAGTTTTGCGAGCAGGAGTGCGCCGCATAGCTCGAGCCGTGGGAGGCTTACGGTCTTAAGAGGTGCGACCTTGGCCTTTGCCACTAATAAGTGACTTGTTGTTTTGCCATCGTGCTGGGTTCGCACATAAATAGCAGCGCAATATGCTTTCTCAGAAGCATCGCAAAAGCCGTGGATTTCGACTTCATGATCGGGTGAGAAATTCACCCACCGAGGTATTTGTATCTCGGAGATAGTGTGCAAGTTACTTGCAAATTGGGACCATTTTATTAAGCGGAGTGGTTTCACCACTTCGTCCCAATCGGTTCCATCTAGCCATAATTCTTGTATTAAGATCTTCGCTTGTATCATAATTGGCGCAAGCCATCCTGCCGGGTCGAAAAGTTTCGCCACCGAGGATAAAATTTGCCTTTTAGTTTTTGCGGATTTTGCAGATACCGACTCAAGAGTGTAAGAAAATTGGTCTGATATTGCATTCCATTGTATGCCCAGAGTTTTAGTGGTGCTCTCTTTTTCGAACTTTAGAAAATTAGTATCTAGCAAGTTTTCTTTATTTATTTTTGCCAGTATTTCTGGATGGTTGGAAGTTATCTTTTTTAATGGAAACCCTGCTGATTCGAGGGCTTCGATAACTTGCGCTAGTGACTCGCACGCTAATGGAAGGCTATGGCTTCCCGACAGTATGTCGTCTACGTACGTTTGAGAGTTTAGCACCGGGGCGGCTAGTGGTAATTTGGCTTTTGTATCTTTTGCCAGTTCGTGTAATGTACGAATGGCTAGGAAAGGGGCGCAGTTTACGCCAAATGTCACCGTTTTTAGCTTGTAGTCGCGGATTGGACTGCTAGGTGAATTGCGGAATATAATGCGCTGGTAGTCTTGGTCGTCGTCATGTACTAGGATTTGTCTGTACATTTTTTCGACGTCGCCATTGAATACGTATTTATACATACGCCACTGTAGGATTAGTAGCATTAAATCGGGTTGTAATGTTGGACCCGTGTATAAAACGTCATTTAATGAATTGCCTGAGCTTGTGCATTTAGATGCATTAAACACCACTCTTACTTTTGTTGTAAGTTTTTCGGGTTTTATAACCGCGTGGTGTGGTAGATAAAATGAGGCGTGTTTGCCTTTTGTTATTTTTTCATAGGATTTTACTGATTCCATATGATCTAGTGTTAGATATTCCTCAAGAACGTTGTCATATGAGGTTTTTAGCTCGCCTTTTTTAAGTAGGTTTCTTTCCATACTTAAAAACTGCTGTAGCGCAGAGGTTCGTGATTGACCTAAGGCGAGTGTGTCGGGAAATTGTTGTTTGAATGGTAGTCGTACGACGTACCGCCCGTTTTCTGATCTCGTAGTTGTGGACTCGTAGAAGTCTTCACAATACTTGTCGTCAGCTGTAGTAACGGGTATTGGGGGTAGTTCTTCTACCTCCCAGAATTTTCTCAATTGTGAGTTAAGATAGTCATTCGAAATATCTTCCACTTGCGTTGTGAAGCTGGAGATTTTCTCTTTGACTTGACCGCTTAAAATCCATCCAAAGATGGTATTTTGGGCTAGTAGGTTGTTGGAGATTTTCTCAACACCTTGAAGTATTATTTGGGGGATTAGATCGCTTCCCAATAATATGTCGATTTGATCGGGTGTATGGCAGTTGGGATCGGCTAGTTTCAGATGTGAAAACTTTTGCCAGTGCTCGCTTTTTATGTTATAGCTTGGTAGCATATTCGTAAGTCGCGGCAGAACAATAGCTTGTGCTTCTATTCTTTGGTCCGCGCTTGTTGAAACCAGGGTCATGAAGCAGATTTTATTTGAGTTTTGAACAACTCTTCCGCCCATACCTGAAATTTCGAAGTTGGCTTGTTTGGTTGGTAAATTTAAACTTTTTTGGACCTTAGATGCTATGAATGATCGCTGTGATCCTTGATCTATTAAGGCCCTTAGTTTAAATAGTTCTCCTCTGTGTTCGATGGAGACTATTGCTGTCGGTAACAGTGTTTTGCTTTCATTTTCTGAATGAAGCGTTTGTACTCTGGCTGCATTTGAGCAGCATGGTTGTTCGTGACAACTTTCAGTATTGTCTTTTTCGGGATTTTCCGATCTAGCAGTTGCAGCTAGTCCCGTGGTTCTTTTGGCATTTGAATTATTTTGGGCATTGTTATGGCATTGTTATGGAGCATCGAATGATGTCTCCTACGGCAATATGAGCAAGTATATTGACTCGCACAAGTCTGTGCAGTATGAGTAGGCGAAAGGCAATTGTTGCAAAGTTTCTTAATTCTGACTAAGTTATTTCTTTCGTTTATTGATAAATTTCTAAATTTCTCGCAAGATCTTAGTTGATGCCCTCCGCTGCACAGTTCGCATGACATATTTCTATATTGTTCAGATGTGAACGACTGAGATTTGTTGAAACTCGTGTTGTGTGAGTTATATTTGCTCCTGTTATGGGAGTTATAATTACTGGCTTGGGGTTTAAAGAAGCTTTTATTTTTGTCTTCATTTGCATTTTTCGGCTTTGTTTCTTTTGTGCCTACCCGTTCTGCAATTTCGAACTGGGTGGTGAGGAAATCTTTCATTTGTTGCCACGTTGGGCATTTTTTACGGGATGAGAGCGATTGCTCCCATAAAATTAGTGATTTTTCTGGTAATGTGGCAGCGCAAATATTGACCAGAATTGGGTCCCAGTTTTCCGTGGGAATTTTTTGGGTTTCTAGAACCGACAAACAGTTTGTTACTGTGGACTGTAACTTCAGAAATTCCTCACTTGTTTCTTTTTGAATTTTTGGTAAATTCATTAAGGTCGTTATTTGTTTATCGACCAAGACTCTTTCATTTTCATACCTAGCTTTTAACGCTTCCCAAGCCAGATTAAAATTGTCATCATTGAGTGCGAACTGTTTTACTATTATTCCTGCTTGACCTTTTGTTTTATTTCGCAAGTGGTATAATTTTTGCGCTTGTGATAGCTTTGGGTGGTTTATGTAAACGGCTGAGAACATGTCTCGGAACGACGGCCATTGCTCATAACCCCCATGAAATACTTCAGTATCACAGGCCGGCACTTTAAGGTATATGCCGGAGCTTGCTTCTTGTATTTGTCTTTGGGGCAGCTCTACTCGCTGGGGTGGAGTAGGTGCAGTTATAGGCTTAAGAAGTTTGAGTTGATCGGAGATCATAGCCTTTGTTTCTTCGTATTGGTCTAAGCAGTGTTCATATTTTAAATATGCCGAGTTTTTGAAATTTTCGGGCAATTCTGAATCATCTGTTTCGATGATTGCGTCATATGCCGCTTGGAGCCGTGTCCAAAATCTATCAAGTGATTTTTCTTTCACTTCAAGAACCGATTCTGTATTTTCCTCTATAGCAATTGAGGAAAACCTTGTGCAGTATCTTATGATACTGTCACTTTCTGCAATGAATTTTGCAGCTGAAAAATCTTTGCCCTTTTTTTGCTTTGCACCCTGTTTTGAACGGGTGCTTTCAGCTGGGCTGCCTTGAGGCTTTTCTTCTTCACCCATTTTGGGTATATCTAATAATAGATGAGGCGATTTAGGGTCCGTTGACATTTTGAGTCGAAGCTGAACCTCTTTTACAATAGAATTACTGATAAGTTTCTATTTATGTTTTGTATTTAATTAATGTACCGAACTTTTTTGTTTATCGGTGCTTATTTTTTGCGCGCGACTGTAGTTTTTCAGTCGTTACTGATTTGATTTTTTATAATCAATATAATACTGTATGTTTATTTATGTATATATAATAATTTTTAGTTTACCGCGATTTTATAGGTATCACTGCTTTTATTTTACTCGCGACTGTAATTTCCAAGTCGGGTTTGATTATACTTATTACGTTTAATATAAATATATACGTTTGTATATTTGTAATTTACTTTATGCTTTCGTGCACAAAAAGTTTGTTGGGTTACTCGCTTGAGTAAGGTCAGTTATTAAATTCTTTATGTATATATATGTACGTTTGTATGTACTGTATTTTTAGTGAGGGTGGCTGAACACAAGTTTGTGTGTTTGTCTATATGTTTAGCAGTGACAATAGCCGCGGTGGACAAAAGCAAAGCAGGTAACCAATATAATAAATGTGTTCTGCTTTACTTATGCCAATGCAATTCTAAGTTCAATGCAATTTAGTGCAAGGAACTTTGTTGTTTGTTTACCCTTTTTTTTTGGTATACTTCTTCGCTTAACACACGTTTGTGTGATTGTCTGTATTTTTCCCGTGAATATAATAAGACTTTTAAAGTAACTATGATGGGATGTCAGAATTCAGTTGAATGTTATTTTATTATTTTTGTTTCCTTTTTCTTTCTAGTTTCTGCTTATTTCGGGTACACAATCCTGCCTTTGCTTGGCTTATGTATGTAAGGGAATGCAAGCAAAGGGGGTATTGCGGGATAAATTTGCAAGTGAAAACTTGAATATATGTATGTATTTTGTTTTTGTTAATTTTTGTTTGTGCTTGATGACACGAAAAATAAGCAGAAAGCCGCGATTTGAAATTTAGTTAAGTATATTGTTTCTATACTTTTGTGCGGTACTTAATGTGGAAAAATATTTATGTAAATATGTTTTAATTTATGTATGTATGTAAGTGGGGATCGGAACTTTGATAAAATCGGGAAGACTGTATATATGTATATAATTTTTTGCGGCTCTTTTACCGACTACAGTTTATTGTAAAATATTCCGTTTCCGATGGAAAAAAAATTTTTCCTTTTTAAATTTTACCAAAAATGTGTACTTCGTTAGCAAGTACAAAGGGCAGGTTTGGCTTTTTGTTAATATTGTTTTTGTAACCCGAAATTTTTGCGCTAAATATTTTATATGTATTATATGGAAACTTTTTCAACTCACCGCTCTTTTTTCAGGGGAAAGGGGGGTTGTACTTATCCTTTTATTGTGTTTATGCAGTTTTGTTTAATTAGTTTTTCGCGCCCGAATTTGAAAGTTAGTGGACTGTATTTTGTTGTTTTTTTTTTTTTTTTTTGATATTTAAGTGCCGTATTGTAACCGGCGCGCCCGAATTTTAATTTTTAGTTTTATATATGTATTTTTTTTTTTTTTTTTTGTCACCCTAGTGTATGTGCTTGTTTTTTGCACTTTATATTTTAGGGCACTGCACTTAAAATTTTCTTTTTATTTTCTGTTTGGGTCGGGACCTCTTTTAAAATTCGTGCTTTTATTATTTGTCACTGTCCATAGGTGCCTGTCTTTTAGGCGATGTAGGACCATATACACTTCGGGACACTTCACTGCACTCACCTTTGCACTCACTATCGAACTTTCAATAAAAAATGGAAAGATTTAGGCGTTTTTTAAAAAATTGATAAATATATTTCTGCTCAGGCGCTAAATGACCGTCTTGCTCGAGATTTACGAAATTGTAATAATTGTTTACAATATGTGTGTGTGTTTTGTGTTGACAAATTATATGTGCGTGACTGTGTAAGTGTGTGTGTGGTGTGGTGAATGTTGGCGGCAGGGTTGTACCCGCCAGTGTTGTGGCTAATCTAGCCACTTAGAGTTATATGGAATAAAAAAAAATTTCGAAAAGAAACGGTCCCTAGCAGGGTCGGAACCCCCAAAATTAAAAAAAAAAAAAATAGCCTATAGCTCCTTCCAGACTATAACCTGTAGGCGTGCCAAATTTCAACAAAATCCGTTCAGCCATTCTCACGTTTTTAGGGAACAAAACCAAACGTCTGGACATCCAAACATCCAAACATCCAAACATCGCTACATTCACATTTATAATATTAGTAGGATTTATGCGCGACTAAAAATAACTGCTAAGCATTTTTTATGATTCCAGATGCTTTTGGGCAAATGCAATGTATCTCATGTTCATGCATTGTTTTCGCATTCCTACAATTTACTTTTGTAAATCCATATTCTATTTTTCCCAAAAAATATTGTCCCTTTCCACTATCCAATATTTTCATTCATTTCAAATCCATAAAGCCATAACGCAATCAGCAAAGCGACGATGCGTGTTACCCCTTTGCTGTTTGCGAAGCGACTAGTGGTAACCAGAATGAAAACGGCAAACGGCAAGCGACATCTGTCAAATTATTTTTACACGTGTTCTTATGGGGAGGAATTTTTTGAACACGACGCGACAAAGCGGCAATCAATCACAGATGCCGCTGTCGCCAGATTAAATCTAACTCTATTTTGACAAGCGGCAGATGGTGGCGTTTGGTTTTTTTGACAATAAAAACGAAAAGAAGGGTAAATAACTTGTAAAATAAGTTCCAATTATTACAGAATATGTCTCTTTCACACTTTTTACAACATTTTTTGCTACTTTTCAAGATGATTCGCACCTGTCGCCCCTGCTCTCATTATAATCATGTCGCCAATGCTTGACGGCAAATATCGTCAAGCTTCAGTTTTTCGTCGTTGTCGTTCGCCGCCGTCGTGTTCATTGTGGACGGGCCTACTGGCATGAAATTTCTATTCTAACACCATTGTGGCGAAACTGGATTTTCGCTCTAACAGCAACTAAAATGAAAAGCGTAAGAATACGTGTTAGTTGAGCGTTGCACCTCAGTGCTATGAAATGACGACCGCTGCATGAAGCAGCAAACTTTGTGCAATGCATAAGTACACTCGACACTATCATTCTGATTGACTTATGGCGTTGGTCAGAATATTTCGGGTAATACTTACCATCGAACGTCAACTATTAATAGACGTCCACAAACATCGGGAGCGGTATCAAAAGACGCGTTTTGACCACCAATAATCCGAAGGGGGAAAATAAATATTTTGTTTTAGTGAAAAGTTATAAGCAAATATTTGGGGCTCGGTCCATGGTTTTTATGTTCAGAATACCTGAAAAAATAAACCTTAGCCGGTCCAACACCGGCTACGTGATACCCAGTATTTCTACGTTAAACACACTTTTCCACTTTTTTGGACAGCCTAATCTGTGATAACAACACACACAAAACCATCTGGCAAGTTTTGCTTTTTCTTTGTGTATCTTTTTCTTTGAAATTGTGAACGAAATTCAAGTGAATCGTAAAAAAATGTATTAACGCCCAATTTGTCCAGAAAGATTTCAAATATACGACACGTTTTAAAGCTGCTGAATTTCGATTTAGGCCAAAATTGGGTTTGTTGTTAAGGGATGTTCAGCAAGGGTATCTAGGTATCGTGACAGAGTGGTCCGAATCCTGTGGGCTGGCTGTCAACCCAAGTAAAACGTAACTAGTCCTCTTCACGAGAAGGTATAAGATTGACGATTTGTATTGCCCTCTATTAGGGGATCACCGTTGGTTCTTTCTGAAAAGGTAAAGTACCTGGGGGTTATGGTGGACAGGAAGCTATCCTGGAAGCTGTTTACTGTCAGGAACTTGGGATCAGCAAAAAATGTAGGCTACCTGAGCATTGTAGCGTTTTCCAAGTATAGGGTGCCGCCATCAAGGATGCGGGGGATGGAATACTGTCCAGCCCATTTGCTGTACAAGACTTTAACATCTATTCAATTCAGATTATTCAGTCTATGATTTTAATCTTACAGACTAGATACAGCAATTATTAAAACTATAAGAAAAACTAGGAAGGAAGTTTAAGTTCGGATGTAACCGAACATTAAATACCTAGTAGTGATCTGTTTTGGTGGCCCAATTTACTCAGGGTCTATTTTAATACCAGAAAAGTTGTTATAAAGGCAACTGATTTTTTTTCAATTAAAAACACTTCTGTTGTGAGTGGTAAATTAAATGATCACTAAATAACAAAATATAAATAGCTTTCCCTTTCCCGTAAATATTGCTTGTTTGTTATTCGATTTGCTTAATTTTTGTCACGAGTATACTACATACTATTGGGAAGTATCTCACAAAATTTCATTGAAATACATTCTTCAAATTCAAAGCAATCGCTTTTGAAAATAGCAGAGCTTTTATGCTAAAAAGTGGGCGGCGCCACGCCTACTTCACCAAAATCAACAAAATTTTTATACAGTTTAGTTTTGCTTATGTGTGTAAAATCTTATTAATATAACTTATACAATTATGGAAATATCGCGATTTTAATATTACGAAGAAATTTTTTAGAACTGTGTTCAAAAAGTGGGCGTGTCCGTTCACCGATTTTGTTTATTTTTACAGCAAAGACTTAGCTTTATATGCTGAACACTTTCTCTAAATATCGTTTCAATAAGTCAATTTTTACCGGAGTTATGGCATGGAAAGCTTTGTGGAATAATCCCCCATAAAGGGGCGGGGCCACACCCATTTTCCAAAAATGTTGTGCTTTCGACTTTCTTTGCCAACTAACACTTTAGAGGTAAAATAGAAATGATATAGAGCTAGTTTAAGAAAAGTTATTGCATATTCAATATATCTATGATCCTTTTCAAAATCTTTCGTATAAAATTGGGCGTGGACCTTACCCGATTTCGCTAGTTTTTTTTCGGAATATTGCCGGTATTAATATAAATATGTGGGCTGAATTTTATTTTGCTATCTTGAGCGGTTTTTGATTTATGATTAATAATATTTCCAAATTTGACTTAATCAAAAGTGGGCGGTGCCATGCCCCTTTTCAAAAATTTCTTCAAAAATAAATTTTTTGCTTTATCGCCAAAGTACACACCAAATTTTATTCTTATAGGTGTGTTATGTACTGCATAATCACTCTTTATGTATTTTCGAAAATATTATATATGTAGAAAGTGGGCGTGGCTTTTAACCGATTTTGTTAAATATACCTTGTGTGCGAAGAACTACTAGGTATAAAAAGTCAGTGGGGTGTTAACTACTTGTCCGTATATTTTGCTTGTTTGCTATCAGATTTGCTTAATTTGGCAGGGGTATACTATATACTATTGGGAAGCATCTTGCTAACTTTCATTGAAATACCTTTTTGAAATTTCAAGCAATCGCTTTTGAAAATAGCTGACCTTTTTTATACCCAGCGTACTAGTACTAGTACAAGGGTATTATAACTTTGTTGGGATAACGGTTGTTATACCCAGTAGAGCGTCTCGCCTTACAGGCAAAAAAAAAGAGTCGGCCGTACTCCCCCTCATATGAAGTGTTTTTGAAAAAAAATTTAAAAAAAAATTATTTTTATTTTTTTCTGGCAACCCTTGACATCGCCCAACTACATTTTTATTCATATCTTTGGCATTTGTTGTCGGATTTTAAAGTGTGACACATCAATTTTTTTGCCTCAAAGAGGAGGTTTTTCTCAAGAAAGTTCATTGAGCTCATGCGTTTCGTTGTGGTACTTACCCACCATATCTCAGTTTCTACCACCCTAATGTAACATCCTAATGTCAGTTAATTGAAGACCGTAAAAAATCATAAATCTTTTGCGAAGAAAGTATTTCGATTCAAGCAGTAGAACTCGAAATGAAACAAATTTTGTTTGCTGGGTTGAGCGCTTACGGCCCACAGTGCTAGTTTTCTTTTCGAATTTGTTTACTGCTAGTTTTCGTATGGCACGCCGATACATTAAATGCCTTATTTTATTTATACATTTTTCTTTATGAAGACCGTTTTTTTATAAATTAACTGGACTATTGTTTATCTATTTTTTTCTGTTTTGCTCTTTACATCATACATAATCAATTGTCATTTTACTTTACTTTAAAAATGCGTTTTGTTCATTGTGATTTAAAAAACCAATTGCCAACCAAACTCGATATTATTAAATTCGGGTTATATCTTCGTCATAGTGATCATAGTGATCGGAGTAAAAAGTTGGGAGTTTTTATTGAATTACCAGGTATGCACAACGAAAACTATTAATTTTTCTTTGCTTCTCTTTTATCGGCATTTTCACTGAACTTTTTCACAGCATATCCTTGTCATTCCCAAAATACCGAGCGATTTATACATACAGTCCATGAATCTGCAATGGCGGTCACCGATGAACAACGCATGGGCCACATTTTTGTTAAGCTCGAGAACCGGCCAAGCTTGAATCTCGACAAGATTGTATGGACTAATAAAGAAAAATGTATAAAGAAAATAAGGCATCTAATGTATGGCTTTCAACTAAAAACAAAATTTGTTTATATTATTCATAATGGGCCATTTCTTACATTTATGTTTTCTGGGTTGAGCGCTTACGGCCATCCAAATAAAACAAATAAACCCCACAATCAGCAATGATTTTTCTGTCTTTCATATATTAATATGAAAAAACCCGTTTTTTTTATTGGGTACCCGATAACGAAAAATCGATTTAATTTTTGAAATCAGCATGGCTTAGTACTAGTAGGTGTAAAGTTTTTTTTATTAATTCGTAACAGCGGCTGAAAAACGGATTTTTTTCTGATATTGGTGTGATATAGTCCTTTTAGGTGTGAAGTTTCAGCCAATTCTGACCACTCCTTCTATATTTGTTGATCTTTTATATGGAGTCGCGGCACTATGGGCCGTAAGCGCTCAACCCAGCACACAAAATTTGTTTTATTTCGAGTTCTACTGCTTGAATCGAAATACTTTCTTCGCAAAAGATTTATGATTTTTTACGGTCTTCAATAAACTGACACTAGGTTGTTACATTAGGGTGGTAGAAACTGAGATATGGTGGGTAAGTACCACAACGAAACGCATGAGCTCAATGAACTTTCTTGATAAAAACCTCCTCTTTGAGACAAAAAAATTTATGTGTCACACTTTAAAATCCGACAACAAACGCGAAAGATATGAATAAAAATGTAGTTGGGCGATGTCTAGGGTTGCCAGAAAAAAAAAAAAAATTTTTTTTTAAATGTTTTTCAAAAACACTTCATATGAGGGGGATTACGGCCGACTTTTTTTGGTGATACGCTTTAATACCCAGCGTACTAGTACTAGTACAAGGGTATTATAACTTTGTTGGGATAACGGTTGGTTGTACAGATATAAAGGAATCGAGATAGGTATAGACTTCCATATATCAATATGATCAGGATCAAAAAAAAATTTGATTGAGCCATGTCCGTCCGTCCGTCCGTCAACACGATAACTTGAACAAATAATGAGATATCATCACCAAATTCGGCATGCGTACTTATTTACAGATTAGATTGGTATTGAAAATGGGTAAAATCGGGCCATAACCACGCCCCTTTTTCGATATCGAAAATTTCGAAAAACGTATAAAACTGGTTAATTCAATATCAGAAGCAGCTACAATGATAAAATTTGCAATATGTATTGATTTAAATGTTCTAAGGCCGATTTTATCAAATTTTTTGAAAAGGGGCGTGGCACCGCCCACTTATAAATCAAACAATTTTCAAATTCGACTGCTAATAACTTCAGAACGGTTTGAGATAGGTTTACGAAACTAGGAACCGGGCATGTTATGTTTATGTAGAGTACTACCACAGAAAATAAGAAAAATCGCTGAACGACCACGCCCCTTTTTGGACTAAAGTTCTCTAAACGAGAGTTAGGAAACCGGAATATGCAATATCTGTTTAACTGATAAAGATATAATGCTTAAATTTAGTACACTCATTCACTTGATGATGTTATTAGCGTTGTTTAAAGGCTTTTTGGTAATATTTTGGAAAATGGGCGTGGCATCGCCCACAAGTGAACAAAGATTTCACTATTAACAAGCCACTGTGAAAGGAACACAAAGATCTGCAATGAAAACTGATCTTCAAATAGGGACAAACAACATAATAAAATCCGTGGGCGTGCCACCACCCACTTTTTTAAAATTATGTAAATATTGATTAATGGACACATATATCCGTATATCAAAAATTTCACAAAATACGTTAAAAGTTATGGGCATGGCACGCCTTTTTTCCACCGCCCACCAAATTCGCTATTGTTTAGGCTGGGAATAGATTGGTTTTTAAAATGGGCGAAATAGGATGAAAACCACGCCCCCTTTTTATGAAAAATAACGCTGGGTATTTAATGTTCGGTTCACCCGAACTTAGACAGTTAAGATTTGCTTAAAAAGCTTATTATCTGTGTAAAATCTTATTTATATAACTTATTGTGAGCGGAACGATACCAGGTTTCTCATTTTCGAATATAGATGAGTGTATAGTAGTAGAATCTGTTCTTGGTGTGAGATCTAATTCTATCGGCGTAAACGGGATTCAGTCTAAGTTCTTTAAATGCTTGCTTCCCAGAATCCTCCCGTATGTAACTTTTGCCTTGAATACTATTTTGTCTACATCAGTGTTTCCTGACTGTTGGAAACTGGCAAAGATTATTCCAATTAGAAAGCCTAACGGTGAATATAGGCCCATCGCAATACTGCCCTTCTTGTCCAAAGTCCTTGAACGAATAATGCATACCCAGATACATTTATTCTTAAATCGTAACTCGCTTGTGTATCGCAACCAGTCTGGATTCAGAAACGGCAGAAGCTGTACTACTGCTTTAATTAAAGTTTCGGAATATATCAGACTTAACATTAATAACAACCTTGTCACATTTTTAACCCTTTTGGACCATTCTAAAACTTTCGATACTGTTAATCACAGTCTTCTAGTTCTGAAGCTGAAAAACATGTTCAGCTTCTCGTCGTCAGCATTACGTTTAATAAGTTCTTATCTTAGCGATCGATCGCAAGCTGTCTCTACCGGTAGTAATATATCTAGTTATCTATCAATAACCAAGGGTTTTCCCCAAGGTTCTATCCTCGGTCCCTTGCTGTTTCTGTTATATGCTAATGACCTTCCAAGTGTGGTAAAGCATTGTGATATTCATATCTATGCAGACGATGTGCAATTATGTATATGTCAGTTGTCCCTTGACTTCTGTTAACAGTTGTATTAATTATCTCAACACTGATTTAGAATATGTGAATAAATGGGCAAGTGACAATGGTTTAATTTTAAATCCAAACAAATCGCAGTGTATGGTCATCTATAAGAAGACATTTACACTTGATGGCTTTAATACAGTAAAGCTAAACAATTCAGTTATCAATTCGTAGACACTGCCAAGAATTTAGGTATGACTTTTAACGGAACCTTGTTGCTAGGTACGTATACAGTATTAAACGTTACGATCACATATCACTCTATGCCAAAAAAATATTTTCCATTAATTTCGATAACTTAATCAAATTAAAATGCCTAAAACTTCTTCACAAGGAGTGAAATCTCTGAAGTGTACACACCATTTTCCCCGAAGTCATGAAAAATAAAAATCTTTGCTTATTTGTTAAGTACTTACCAATACAACAATATCCCACCCAACATTTTTTTTTAAATTTAATTGTTTATTATTTATTTTTACAGATAAATATTTTATTAGCTCTTAATTGAAAAATTCATTACTCACATACTTTACATTGAAAAAATATGAAAATTTACAGACATAATTCACGATAAGAGAGCTTTATGAAAAAATTAAGAGAGTTAAAAATAAAAATTTTTGTCTTTTATTAATAAATTGTTTATAAACAAATAGGGTTTGATTCACTGCCCCGCCTTGAATTTAAATTTTTTTTGGGTTATGTTGGAAATATGATGAGCAACATCATATCACAAATTTGTTTTGTGCTCTCACCGGGAAGTATTAAAAAATAGCTGTTTATCTTACGCGTCGCACTGCTGCGAACATGCGGGCGGCCGCTCTGAAGCATTATGCTTGCGGTTGGGACAAGCTTTTTATCGCCATTTTTCTGGGGGGTTTTTAAATGAATTTGTCTTTTCCTTGGACTTTTTAGCTTCTTGAATTTTTTTAGTTACCACACATCACGGCGTTCTGGAATGAAAAAAAAGATGACCTAGAACGACGCAAAAAACTAATGATGCCATCTTTTTTCTGACGTCTCTTATGTACCGAAAATGATAGTCGGAGAGTCTGAGTTGCTCGGCTTTTCATTTTATCCTTAAATATCCTTTTTTTAGGATAATATAAATAGCGTGTTAAACTATAATTGCACTGTTGATTTGGAATTTACTGAAACCAAAGAAAATTGATGGCATTAGATGCCAATACACGTACACGACTTTTAGTTTTTTTCGATTTAAGCTCAAATGAACAAAACAATCCTTCATAGATTCCTTGAATATCCTTTATAGTATAATTTATCGAATAAAACTTTTTAAATGCCAATTTGTGGGTTTTTGGGTACGACGAACTCATTTCTGAGGTCCATTAAATGCTACTTCTACGCTAGATGGCTCTATCAAATTTCCAAAAAGAATTTTTGCACACAGTGTTCCGGAATGAAAAAAATATGATCTAAAATGCTGTCGAAATATAGTGATGGGATCTTTCTTTGACATCTCTGGTGTTCTAAAAATTATGGGGAAGGAACCGCATCCAACTTATCGTATACATATTTTTAACTTCCGCCGCGTGTAGCATACAATGTTTAATTCACTTGAGCTGTGATTATTCTTATAAATAAAACGCGATTACACCCAAACGATTTGAAACTAAATAGGAAAATTTGATCGTCGTGTCAAAGAATATGCATCATCATAAGATTGATTCATTACATGAAAATGATTAATTAATCTAAAAATTGTCAAATGAATTAATAGCTACAGAGACTTCACACACCTTGAAATTACATGTTTTATTAAAACACACCAAACAGTGTCAAACATCACATGGTTTAGGTTTGTGGTCTGAACAAGCCGGAGAATCTGCACTCCATGAATTTCCAATTTTCAAATTAATTTAGCTATTTTTATTACTGAATATAAAATTATTTAGTCTAGTTGAAATTTTTTCAATTTACTTTTGAAAAAGGATAGACGCTTCCCACGCTTTTGCTAGTCCTATTTTGCCAACAGTTTGGGTAAGTAATCTCATTTTCGAGTGCAAAATTCTTTTTGGAACTTCGGTAGAGCCATCTAGCGTGGAAATAGCATTAAATGGACCTCAGGAATGAGTTCCTCGTACCCAAAAACAGATAAATTGGTATTTAAAAAAGTTGTATTCGATAAATTATACTATAAAATTCAAGGACTCTATGAAGGATTTTTCTCTTCATTTGAGCTTAAATCGAAAAAAACTAAAAGTCGTGTACTATTGGCATCTAATGCCATCAATTTTCTTTGGTTTCAGTAAATTCCGAATCAACAGTGCAATTATAGTTTACTACGCTATTTATATTATCCTAAAAAAAGGATATTTAAGGATAAAATGAAAAGCCGAGCAACTCGACTCTCCGACTACCATTTTCGGTACATCAGAGACGTCAGAAAAAAGATGGCATCATTAGTTTTTTGCGTCGTTCTAGGTCATCTTTTTTTTCATTCCAGAACGCCGTGACATGTAATGGACGTGTCACATGAAGCATCTGAAAAAAGCGCGCAAGAAACTTTTTGTTCATTTAGAGGGCAATAGCAATGGTATGAACGAGTATCTTTTATTGAATTTGCTTCCTCAAATCGTGGCTTTAATGCAGCTTCGTGCACATTGTGCTCAGTTTGTGTACAAAATTCAAAACTGATATTTTTATAAAAAGTTTTCTCCCATGAAAAAAGACTGCATGGCGTTGTGATGTAATCACCATCTATTCGTTGTAAGCTTGTTCGCCGTGCTTGCCTTTTTATCGTACCTCCCAAACCATCACAAGCTCCCTTACCGTGCGATGTCGCGAAAAAATTCCACTCTGCATCGACCCCAAAAACTTTTTTATGATGTGCAAGATTAATAAAGTTGAACTTATTTTTATATTGTGACCCCGCTCCATAAATTTTTTTAACATTACCATGTCCAAATTTAAGTTTTAGATGGTTAATAAGCTTCGAGTGGTTTTTTCCGATATTATAACATAGTTCAAGTGTTTTTTATTTTGATTTTCGAAATAGTACACTACATAGGGATGCAGAGTCGCTTGCGTATTCACCCAGTGTAGATAAGAAATAGTGCTTCATGAGATCGGGAAAATCTTTCAACATTGCATTTTTAAACTCTTCTATTTCCTGTGTTGTTTCTGAAATGTTGCACCTGTATGCAAATTTAAAGATGAAGAAACAACGAATAGATGGTGATTACATCACAACGCCCTACAGTCTTTTTTCATGGGCGAAAACTTTTTATAAAAATATCAGTTTTGAATTTTGTACAGAAACTGAGCACAATGTGCATGAAGCTGCATTAAAGCCACGATTTGAGCAAGCAAATTCAATAAAAGATACTCGTTCATACCATTGTTATCGCCCTCTAAATGAACAAAAAGTTTCTTGCGCGCTTTTTTCAGATGCTTCATGTGACACGTCCATTACATGTGTCGTAACTAAAAAAATTCAAGAAGCTAAAAAGTCCAAGGAAAAGACAAATTCATTTAAAAACCCCCCAGGAAAATGGCGCTAAAAAGCTTGTCCCAACCGCAAGCATAATGCTTCAGAGCGGCCGCTCGCATGTTCGCAGCAGTGCGACACGTAAGATAAACAGCTATTTTTTAATACTTCCCGGTGAGAGCACAAAACAAATTTGTGGTATGATGTTGCTCATCATATTTCCAACATAACCCAAAAAAAATTTAAAATTTAAATGTCATGTTCGCCTTTGGAACGCTCTGCCTCAAAAGCTTAAAGGCATGCTAAATACACTGCGCTTCAACAACGAGCGCATACATTACTTCGGTGAATAAATTGGCTTTGTGAATCCACACTCTTCCATATTTCCTTAACCCCTCCCTCTTACTTACAACCTGCTACTCTTCTGCCGTACCTATCTCTATTGTTCTGTTAAGCTTATTGATTAAAACTATTTATAATGCTATTCTTAAGTTTACTTTAAGTTCAAGCACTGTAAAATAACTTATGGTTGTGTGTTTGATAGATAAATAAATAAATAAAATAAATAAATTATACAATTATGGAAATATCGCGATTTTAATTTTACAAAGAAATTTTTCAGAACTGTGTTTAAAAAGTGGGCCTTTCCGTTAACCAATTTCGTTTATTTTTACAGCAAAGAGTTAGCTTTATATGTTGAACACTTTCTCCAAATATCCTTTTAATAAATCAATTTTTACCGGAGTTATGGCATGGAAAGTGTTTTGGAATAATCCACAATAAAGGGGCGGGGCCACGCGCATTTTCCAAAAATTTTGTGCATTCAACTTTCTTTGCCCATGAACACTTTAGAGGTGAAATAGAAATGATATACAGCTAGTTTAAGGAAAGTTATTGCATATTCAATATATCTATAATCCTTTTCAAAATCTTTCGTATGAAATTGGGCGTGGACCTTACCCGATTTCGCTAATTTTTTTTCTGAATATTGCCTGTATTAATATAAAGTACCTGGGTGACCGAGACTTGCTCGGCATTTTTCGAATTTTCCGCATAATCTTACTTACCAAGAGCATAAATTTCCAAAATATCGAACACTAAGCACAAAAAGTCACTTAACACACATTGGCGACACCTATTGTGTATGAAATATTCTGGTTGGTATACGCCCTAAAATACTTTTCATTTGATACCCATATTGCCATATATTTAAAAAAAATCGGAAAGGTGGCAACCATCTAAGTTTCCATTAGTGGCAACATTCAAGTAGAAAATCTAAGAAGGAAGCATACTATCCATCTACCAAATTTCATCGAAATCGGTTGCCTTTCCCGAGATAGTGGTCTATGTCTGAAGGAATAAATAAAATGCGTTCAGGTGACAACCCTAGGTGGCAATCCTACTCGAAAATATTTTGGTTTTTATACGGCCTAAAATACCTTTCATTTGATATCCACAATGCCGTATTATACTTAATACTTTAAAAAAATTCGGAAAGGTGGCAACCCTCTAAGCTTCCTTTAGTGGCAACATCCAAGTATAAATCTAAGAAGGAAGCATACTATCCATCTACCAAATTTCATCGAAATCGGTTTAGCAGTTCCCGAGATAGTGGTCGGTATCTGAAGGAATAAATAAAATGCGTTTAGGTGGCTACCCTAGGTGGCAATCCTACGCGAAAATATTTTGGTTGGTATCGCCCTAAAATACCTTTCATTTGATACCCACACTGCCATATATTGCTTAATATTTAAAAAAAAAATTATATAGGTGGCAACCCTAACGACCACCCAAAGTGGCAACACCAAAGTAGAAAATCTTAAAACAAAGCATAGTACCTTTGTACCAAATTTCATTAAAATCGGTAAAGTCGTTCGGGAGATAGCAGTGGATATACAAATATACAAATATACAAACATACAAATATACAAATATACAAGAATAAGTCGTTTAAAGTTATAAGATATGTGTCTTGAGCGGTTTTTGATTTATGATTAATAATATTTCCAAATTTGACTGAATCAAAAGTGGGCGGTGCCACGCCCCTTTTTAAAAATTTCTTCGAAAATAAATTTTTTGCTTTATCGCCAAAGTACACACCAAATTTTATTCTTATAGGTGTGTTATGTGCTGAATAATCCCTGTTTTTGTATTTTCGAAAATATTATATATATAGAAAGTGGGCGTGGCTTTTAACCGATATTGCCTATTTTCAATAGCGCTCCGAGATAAGTGAAAAGGGACCTCAATACGAAATTTCATTAAGATATCTCGAGATTTACTCAAGTTATCGTGTTCATAGACGGACGGACGGACGGACATGGCTCAATCAATTTCTCTTTTCCTCCTGAACATTTTGATATATATAAGTCAATATCTATCTCGATTCATTTATGCCGTTACATACTACCGTTAGGCGAATGAAGTTAATTATTTGGGTGCCAGCCACTGTGACATTCCCGGCAATTGCCAGGTGGATCTCTTGGCCAGAGCGGGTACTCTTGAAACTGATGTGGCTGCCTCCAGAGTACTGGGTATTCTCTTACCACCTGTGGGCTGCTTCTGGGCAGGTCGGCTTCAAGACAGCTAAGCAAGCGCTGCGGAATTACTAGGGCTCTCCAAGACACATCTTTCCATGATAATTGGGGTATTGACGGGACACTGTCCGATAGGGATACATGCGGTGCGACTAAATATTCTGCATGGAGGACGACGAGGTGGAATCATCAAATCACTTCATGCTTAGTTGTCCAGGGTTTGCTAGAACCAGGCTCAGCTATCTCAAAAAAAAAAGTCCAGCACACACATTAAAACATACAACAACAATAATGTGTGCACACTGTTTGCAAAAACAACAAACAACAAAGGGAATAAATTGAAGTGGAGATGAATACATTGTGACTTCACAGGGCATCATAGCATAGTGTTAGAATTTTATAACAGCGGCTTTGGTGCAGACACTGGTTCATATCCCAGTGTCCGAAAAGGGATCTGATGATGAGCCTGGAAACTCTGAACCATGTAATCCTATCCATAGCTGTGGTTTAACGTTGTAATTTTTCTCCAATTATCAATTTTCCCCAAAAAAACTGACTATTAAAATTCACTATGAATTATTCACAATAACAATAATGTGTGCACACTGTTGGCAAAAACAACAAACAACAAAGGGAATAAATTGAAGTGGAGATGAATACATTTTGACTTCACAGGGCATCATAGCTTAGCGTTAGAATTTTATAACAGCGGCTTTGGTGCAGACACTGGTTCATATCCCAGTGTCCGAAAAGGGATCTGATGATGAGCCTGGAAACTCTGAAACATGTAATCCTATCCATAGCTGTGATTTAACGTTGTAATTTTTCTCCAATTACCAATTTTCCCTAAAAAAAACTGACAATTAAAATTCACTATGAATTATTGTTGGCACCATCGGTACAAATTGAATACTTTTTATACCCAGCGTACTAGTACTAGTACAAGGGTATATTAATTTTGTCCACATAACGGTACTATGTAACGGCACAAAATAATCGAGTTAGATATAGAGTTCCATATATGAAAGTTCTTAGGTTGAAAAGAGAAATTGATTAAGGCATGTCCGTCCGTCTGTCCGTCTGTCCGTCCGTGTACACGATAACGTACCTTTGTACCAAATTTCATTAAAATCGGTAAAGTCGTTCGGGAGATAGCAGTGGATATACAAATATACAAATATACAAACATACAAATATACAAATATACAAGAATAAGTCGTTTAAAGTTATAAGATATGTGTCTTGAGCGGTTTTTGATTTATGATTAATAATATTTCCAAATTTGACTGAATCAAAAGTGGGCGGTGCCACGCCCCTTTTTAAAAATTTCTTCGAAAATAAATTTTTTGCTTTATCGCCAAAGTACACACCAAATTTTATTCTTATAGGTGTGTTATGTGCTGAATAATCCCTGTTTTTGTATTTTCGAAAATATTATATATATAGAAAGTGGGCGTGGCTTTTAACCGATATTGCCTATTTTCAATAGCGCTCCGAGATAAGTGAAAAGGGACCTCAATACGAAATTTCATTAAGATATCTCGAGATTTACTCAAGTTATCGTGTTCATAGACGGACGGACGGACGGACATGGCTCAATCAATTTCTCTTTTCCTCCTGAACATTTTGATATATATAAGTCAATATCTATCTCGATTCATTTATGCCGTTACATACTACCGTTAGGCGAATGAAGTTAATTATTTGGGTGCCAGCCACGGCAATTGCCAGGTGGATCTCTTGGCCAGAGCGGGTACTCTTGAAACTGATGTGGCTGCCTCCAGAGTACTGGGTATTCTCTTACCACCTGTGGGCTGCTTCTGGGCAGGTCGGCTTCAAAACAGCTAAGCAAGCGCTGCGGAATTACTAGGGCTCTCCAAGACACATCTTTCCATGATAATTGGGGTATTGACGGGACACTGTCCGATAGGGATACATGCGGTGCGACTAAATATTCTGCATGGAGGACGACGAGGTGGAATCATCAAATCACTTCATGCTTAGTTGTCCAGGGTTTGCTAGAACCAGGCTCAGCTATCTCAAAAAAAAAAGTCCAGCACACACATTAAAACATACAACAACAATAATGTGTGCACACTGTTTGCAAAAACAACAAACAACAAAGGGAATAAATTGAAGTGGAGATGAATACATTGTGACTTCACAGGGCATCATAGCATAGTGTTAGAATTTTATAACAGCGGCTTTGGTGCAGACACTGGTTCATATCCCAGTGTCCGAAAAGGGATCTGATGATGAGCCTGGAAACTCTGAACCATGTAATCCTATCCATAGCTGTGGTTTAACGTTGTAATTTTTCTCCAATTATCAATTTTCCCCAAAAAAACTGACTATTAAAATTCACTATGAATTATTCACAATAACAATAATGTGTGCACACTGTTGGCAAAAACAACAAACAACAAAGGGAATAAATTGAAGTGGAAATGAATACATTTTGACTTCACAGGGCATCATAGCTTAGCGTTAGAATTTTATAACAGCGGCTTTGGTGCAGACACTGGTTCATATCCCAGTGTCCGAAAAGGGATCTGATGATGAGCCTGGAAACTCTGAAACATGTAATCCTATCCATAGCTGTGATTTAACGTTGTAATTTTTCTCCAATTACCAATTTTCCCTAAAAAAAACTGACAATTAAAATTCACTATGAATTATTGTTGGCACCATCGGTACAAATTGAATACTTTTTATACCCAGCGTACTAGTACTAGTACAAGGGTATATTAATTTTGTCCACATAACGGTACTATGTAACGGCACAAAATAATCGAGTTAGATATAGAGTTCCATATATGAAAGTTCTTAGGTTGAAAAGAGAAATTGATTAAGGCATGTCCGTCCGTCTGTCCGTCTGTCCGTCCGTGTACACGATAACTTGAGTAAAAATTGAGATATTTGCATGAAATTTTGCATACAGGTTACTTTCTGGCCAAGGTAGGTTGCTATTGAAAATGGGCGAAATCGGATGATAACCACGCCCCCTTTTTCGATATCGAAAATTTCGAAAAACGTATAAAATGGGTTAATTCAATATCAGAAGCAGCTACAATGATACAATTTGCAATATGTATTGATTTATATGTTCTAAGGCGGATTTTACCAAATTTTTTGAAAAGGGGCGTGGCACCGCCCCCATATATTTGAAGAAATTTTAAAATTTTGACTCCTAATAACTTGAGAACAGTTTATGCTAGTATAACGAAGTTTTGTAGAGGGCATACTATTGTTGTGTTAAATTCAGATATAGAAAATAAACGAAATCGCTTAGCGACCACGCCTACTTTTTTATAAAAGTTTTATTGAAAGGAGGTGGAAATATTGAAAAGTCCATATCTAATTAACTGATACCGCTATAATAATATAATTTGGTATATACATCAATTTTCATATTCTTTACATTATTTTTGCAAAATTTTGGAAAGTGGGCGTGGCACCGCGCACTTATGAGTCAAGCAATTTTCAAATTCGACTGCTAATAACTTCAGAACGGTGTGAGATAGGTTTACGAAACTAGGTTCCAGGCATGTTATGTTTATGTATAGTACTACCACAGAAAATAAGAAAAATCGGTGAACGACCACTCCCCTTTTTGAACTAAAGTTCTCTAAACGAGAGTTAGGAAACCGGAATATGCAATATCTGTTTAACTGATAAAGATATAATGCTAAAATTTAGTACACTCATTCACCTGATGATGTTATTAGTGATGTTTAAAGGTTTTTTGGTAATATTTTGGAAAATGGGCGTGGCACCGCCCACAAGTGAATAAACAAAATATCAACATTTCACTATTAACAAGCCACTGAAAGTATCATAAAGATCTGCAATGAAAACTGATCTTCAATAGGGACAAACAACATAATAAAATCCGTGCCACCACCCACTTTTTTAAAATTAGGTAAATATTGATTAATGGACACATATATCCTTACATCGAAAAATTTGACAAAATACTTTAAAAGTTATGGGCATGGCACGCCTTCTTTTCCAAAGTTATATATAGGACATGGTATAACCCTTGAAAAGATCGATTCAGTACTTTTGGCTCATGTAAGCGGTTAAAGCTTTATAAGCAAGGAGCGTGGCCGCGCCCACCAAATTCGCTATTGTTTAGGCTCGGCATAGATTGGTTTTTAAAATGGGCGAAATCGGATGAAAACCACGCCCCCTTTTTCTGAAAACTAACGCTGGGTATTTAATGTTCGGTTCACCCGAACTTAGACTTCCTTACTTGTTTTTGTCTAGAACGGATAAAAGGGAATCATTTACGGATTCAAAAACTGCTTTTCCGGTTGGGTTGCTGTGCAATGCTTTCAACGCGAATAAGTGAACAGTAGTACTAAACGCATATTGATAATTGTCTAATATCGCAAATGTCGGAACTTTCGTCCAAACTCACTGAAAGAAATGTGCAATCTAAGAGACTGGTTTTAATTTTCCCCATAACAAAACTCCTTGAAACGTCTGTGTGCCGTGCCATCGTCATTCGGTATACCTTCAAGTAGGGACACGATATCGAATGCAAAGCATCGATTCTGTACTCATTTGAAGTATCGCTTCAAATATATCGGGTACCCGATAATATCGAAACAAAAAGACTCGATAGTCAAAATATCGATGCTAAATGTACATGACAAACAAGCACTTCAATAACCGAATGGTTCGCTGCAAGCAAATTCATACGTTTTGTAAATGATTACCATAGGTTCGTATAAACTTCAATAAAATAAATAATAACATAAACTCTTAGTTTAATATGAGCAAATTTGATTTTTTTAATTTGATAGATTTTACTTCAAGAAACGAAGATCAAAAGCCCCACTCTTCCTCTGTGCAATCTGCCATGAATAGTAATTTATCCAACCTCTTCCCCTTCAACCTGTTACGTGTTTTTGTCATTGTTAAACCTGCCTTTGAAAATAGGCGCTCTTATGGGACAGAAGTTGCTGGTACTTCTAGATATCGTAAAGCCATTTTCGACAAATGAGGATATTTATGCTTATTTTCCTTCCAAAAACGCAAAAGATAGCCTCTTAAAGGAAGTAGTTTGCAACGAATATATTCATTGATGTTTTCGCTTTGTCGGATTGCACTTTCACTTCCTCGACCAGATGCTAAAGTTTCTATGTGATTCCAAAATTCATTTTTGTCGGAACACAAATTCTTGGATTGCATGTGCGGCTTCTTCCCGACTGATCATATCACGTAGCCAAGACATACATAGGGAATAAGCGCAGGGATCAGAAAATGCAATATTTGACGTTGGATGGATAGTATTACCTTTTTTTCAGTATAAAGGCAAAACAATATCACAATAAGTTAGTACTTCAAGTTTGTTGTAACCTTTTTGGACGTATTAAGTGCATATTGCAACAGATCAATGGCAACTCTTACTTTTCTGGAGTCTGCCTTTTCCGGCTAAATTAACTGTTATTATTTGGTTCTGATTTTCCTTCGATTCGCGTCACAAGTTAGAGAGAGACAACCGGCAGAGCGGTATTTTTGCTCTATTAGTTCCATATTTTTTAAAAAATTCGATACGATACCGGGGTCTAGATACTCGATGCCGAAAAGTATCGTTAAAAAAGCATCGAGTACAAAATATCGGTATCGAAGGGCAAAAGTATCGATATGGTATCGTATCGTATCGAAATTCGTGTCCCTACCTTCAAGTTCTTAATAGAATCATACACATACTTTGCTTTGTCACCATAGCGTAGCAACACAGTTTGCATGGCTTCTTTCAAAAATATCCCATCAGAAAAAGGACAGTAATTCTTGGATAATTCCAATGCTACTGAGAAGGAAGCTTCTACATTTTTTTCATTTTTGCCTCGAAGTCGCAATGTGGGCATTAAAGTGCCGTTTTAAATTGCTCGCTTTTATTAAATTAAATGTTTTAAAACAAATTAAGCATTGAGGATCTTAAAACGGATTTAAATAAAAAAAAAAGTAATTTGTTGTTGGTTTTTTGCGGTCTTTATTGTTTTACATATTTGTAAGTTTTGCAAGCTCGAGACCAGTTAACAATAATTCCTAGTGAATTTTAATTGTTAGTTTTTTTGGGGAGAATTGATAATTGGAGAAAAATTACAACGTTAAATCACAGCGATGGATAGGATTACATGTTTCAGAATTTCCAGGCTCATCATCAGATCCGTTTTCGGACACTGGGATATGAACCAGTGTCTGCACCAAAGCCGGTGTTATAAAATTCTAGCACTAAGCTATGATGCCCTGTGAAGTCAAAATGTATTCATCTCCACTTCAATTTATTCCCTTTGTTTTTTGTTGTTTTTGACAACAGTGTGCACACATTTTTGTTAGGCATTCTGCCATATGCTTTAATGTGTATGCTGGACTTTTTTATTTTGAGATACCTGAGCCTGCTCCTAGCAAACTGGACAACTAAGCATGAAGTGATTTGATGATTCCACCTCTGCGTCCTCCATGCAGCTCACGCAACTTGGGGTTTCAAGAATATTTAGTCACACCTCATGTATACATATCGGACAGTGCCCCGTCAATACCCCAATTATCATGGAAAGATGTGCCCTTGAGAGCACTAGTAATTTCGCTGATCGCCCGGAGTCAACCACTGGCCAGAAAGACTTCGGCACCTTACATAAGGTGGTCTCAGCCCAGCGCTTGCTTAGCTGTTTCTAAGCCGACCTGCCCAGAAGCAGACCACAGGTGGTAAGGGAATACCCAGTACTCTGGAGGCAGCCACATCAGTTTCAAGAGTACCCGCTATGGCCAAGAGATCCACCTGGCAATTGCCGGGAATGATACAGTGGCTGCCACCCAGATAATTTTTATTTTGAAGTAGTCGGCTTCAACCATAAGCCCAGACAGTCGCTCAATGTCTTCGATCGAACTCAGCGCCCTAATTTCCGCCTGACGGATCCGTGATGGCGGCAACCTCCGCTTGGAAAACGCTGAAATGATCAGGTAGGCCAAATTGTTTGTTTGATGATCCCAAGTTCCTGACAGTAAACACCCCCCCACACACAACCATCAAGCTTTGACCCATCCGTAACAGATTTACCAATCCCTTCTCCCAGATAGGTTACTCGCCTGTACACTCGTCCCTTGTGGGTAATTGAGTCGAAAACCCACTCGAGGGGTTTTCTGTTAGGGATGAAATCGAAGCTCGATAGTGTATTGGAATGGCCATACTGAACAAGCTTATATCCAGCATCTCGGAGCCTAATTGCAGCCCGAGCTGCGCCTATTTTCCCTACCAGGTCAACAGGGTGCAGATTGAGCATAAAATTCAATGCCAGGGTAGGAGTGGTCCGCATGGCCCTACTAATCCCAACCATGCCCATTCGCTGCACCGTTACTATCTATATTGTGGTGGTCCATTGTAAGTGTTCTAGACTTTGAACTGAGCGGTCGTGTTATTTTTCGCTCCGTAGTTTTGTGTCTAATTTCTGGCGAATTCTCGTAAATGCCATTAATTTTTGTGCCTCACCGCTAATTTGAGGTAGTGATTCTTTGGATTATATTGTAATTCCTATAAATATTTATTTTCATGCTAATGATTAGAAAATAAAATATTTGCAAAAACGTTCATACATATCGTTATGCCGTGTGATTGTGGTCATAGGGTTGAAAGAGATCAACCCAAAGTGCTTTGCTCTAAGTGCAATGACTTCTATCATCTTAAATGTGTTAATATGTCATCTGAAGATTTAGATTTTCTCTTATCTTCAAATAAGTCGTTCTTTTGCCAAATATGTTCGGCTGCCCGTCTATGCATGCCCCGCCATCAACCGCATCACCCACCACCGCATTTGCCGATAAATATGATGTCAATTTAAGTGCTGATGATAATCAACAACAATTAACTTTGCTTGATCTCAGTCAATCTATTGCTGCCTTACGCTCTGATAATGAGAGTTTCTTCAAAATTATTAAAGACGTGAGCTCTCAATTCTCACATAAGTACGAGTCGTTACTTAATGAAATTCGCTCTCTTAACGATAAAATCGACGCTAAGAATACAACAATATCTATGCTGTCTGTTAAAGTAAATAATATGCATGATGTTGTTGCTAATATTGATGGTAAACAAGTTTGCAGTAGTGCTATAAATAAAAGTGAGCACAAGGAAAACCGCGCCAAAATCAAGAAAACCAAAATCAATAACAATAATCAAAACAAAAATATTTCTAGTGCAAAAGCTAACCAAGTAGTAAAAACAAATGACGAAAACGACTTAGCTGCAAACACACAGACAGATCCTATTAATGAGAATAACAATGATAATAGGTCAGCTGAAACAATTGGCAATTTTGTTCTTGTTGATTTGTCTTCGCCCGTTACTACTGGTTATGACGAATTGTCATGCGATGATACTAATAAGGTACCAAATTCGGTTCATTCGTTGTCGTTGATGTCTCTTAATGCAAATGCTGCCTCTTCTTCTAATACAATTAATAATCGTAATATCTCGTATGCTGCCGCTGCTGCTGGTGCTGTTTCTGCCGATTCGGTTCCTGCTGATCCGATTCCTGCTTCATAGGACTCTAATAAAAATAATAAAATCCTAACTAAGGCTCCAACAATTCTTGTTGGTACCAATTGTACTGTTAATCTCAATGTAGCTGTTAGGTTGAAATGGTTGCATTTATCGGCATTTAAGCCGTCGGTAAACGCAAGTGATATCGTCAACCATGTCTCGCAAAATGCAAACATTTCACCTTCTCTACTTCATTGTTACAAAATAGTTAAAAAAGATATGGACCCTAATTTGCTATCAAGATGTAATTTTAAACTTGGGGTTTCACCTTCCATATATAGTAAGTTACTTGACCCTTCGTTATGGCCATCGGACGTTAAAATCAAGCCTTTCCGTTTTTTTCCAAAGGCAATGGGGCTGACTGCCATAACGTAAATAAGCACTTAAATAATAATGCTAACTAGTATCGCCCGTGGTCGAAATTCGACCAATTTAAATTTTCTTCAGCTCCTCTAAAAATAAAACTTTGAAATAAAATACTTATTTTCGAAAAAATGTACCGAAATAGTCGGGAACTCTTTAGCTTTGGGGTCAAAGGGTAGAAGTTATGAAAAATGTTGAGTGCTACATCAAAACATGCGGTTCGGTGTCCCTGAAAATAATATGCAGGCGGAAGGTCAATACTATAAGCCAGTCAAAATTTATCAACAAAAAACCTTAAGTACATTTTTTACTTGGCCTTATGTTATAGATTTTGTTAGAAGAACTTCAGAAATTTTAAGTAAAGGACCAGCCCCCATGCACTCAACAACGGTTTTTAAAGTGCTTTTGATCCTATCAATCCATATTTACCAATAAATTCATGGCAGTGTTATATGATGCGTTTAAACTTCATTTGTACATATATTTTTGTTTATTTATGCCTGCAGATACGTTAATTTGTCATATTTTTTATAATATAAGTTTCGAAAAATTTATTTACCCCTTCAAAAGTCCAATTAAAAGCAAAACCTTTAAAATTCCCAAAATATATGATGAAAATACCATTACTCAGTTTTACTCCACTTTCACGGAGTGGCACCAATGACAAATGTTATAAAAAATGTGCATTTTGACAGCGCTCTCTTGAAACGAAGAGTCTCAAATCTATTTATCTATGGTTAGTAAAAGGAATGAGGGCAAAAAATTTGAAAATTTGAGCAAGTGTTTCACGCACCGAGTAGAAGAAACCAAATGCGCAGAAATTTTCGGCAGAGAGAATGACGATTTCTCAATTTTTCGGTAACGTTTATAATCGCATGGCTTCCCTTCATAAGTATGTACATATATGAATGTATGTATGTAAAATGAATGAGTTTTAAAATCTTTGAGCTTACAGGATTGCCCATATGCGTGAGCGTGTATAATTGTACAATTTTTATACCAAAATGGGTATAAACGTATACTATTTGCAGGACACCTGACTTCGATTCTCGGGATTCTCGGTGAATCGGGATTCTCGGTGAAGACAAAATAGGGAATTGTTTTTTTTTTAATTCTTTTAAAGCAAGGAAAATTATTTAAAATGACGCCAGCAACTACTTATACTTTCCAGCGTCTACTTACAGCTTTGCTCTAAATGAGACAATTGGTAATATTTTTCTGGCCAATCTTCAATAAATTAAAAAAAAAAAATATTATGATAAAAGGTTTTCATATGTTATATGTTTCAAGGCAAATTTAATTTATAAAAAAAAAAAACTTAACCTGCCCCGAACCCGTGCTTTTGAACCTGTAAACGCACGCATCAGAGCCGGCACCTTTACCACTGCTGTATAATGTATATCATTTCTGTTATGAATCAGAGACTTTATCTACTGGGTTGTAGATGTCGCTAAGGGTAGTGGGGAAATTCTTTACGCCATGCGTGCACGGGTCCATCTAGCGTACATCGAAACAGATACTGTAGTTTTGGCTGTTGGTAAAAGCTTTTATATACATATGTTGTGCTGTTGGAGATTACAAAATAGTTGGAGAGTTCTGAAAAGATTGTAGGCTTCTTTTTTGTTTAATAACAAATAAACAAAGCATAATTTTCAAATTAGGACTCTAATAAAAATAATAAAATCCTAACTAAGGCTCCAACAATTCTTGTTGGTACCAATTGTACTGTTAATCTCAATGTAGCTGTTAGGTTGAAATGGTTGCATTTATCGGCATTTAAGCCGTCGGTAAACGCAAGTGATATCGTCAACCATGTCTCGCAAAATGCAAACATTTCACCTTCTCTACTTCATTGTTACAAAATAGTTAAAAAAGATATGGACCCTAATTTGCTATCAAGATGTAATTTTAAACTTGGGGTTTCACCTTCCATATATAGTAAGTTACTTGACCCTTCGTTATGGCCATCGGACGTTAAAATCAAGCCTTTCCGTTTTTTTCCAAAGGCAATGGGGCTGACTGCCATAACGTAAATAAGCACTTAAATAATAATGCTAACTAGTATCGCCCGTGGTCGAAATTCGACCAATTTAAATTTTCTTCAGCTCCTCTAAAAATAAAACTTTGAAATAAAATACTTATTTTCGAAAAAATGTACCGAAATAGTCGGGAACTCTTTAGCTTTGGGGTCAAAGGGTAGAAGTTATGAAAAATGTTGAGTGCTACATCAAAACATGCGGTTCGGTGTCCCTGAAAATAATATGCAGGCGGAAGGTCAATACTATAAGCCAGTCAAAATTTATCAACAAAAAACCTTAAGTACATTTTTTACTTGGCCTTATGTTATAGATTTTGTTAGAAGAACTTCAGAAATTTTAAGTAAAGGACCAGCCCCCATGCACTCAACAACGGTTTTTAAAGTGCTTTTGATCCTATCAATCCATATTTACCAATAAATTCATGGCAGTGTTATATGATGCGTTTAAACTTCATTTGTACATATATTTTTGTTTATTTATGCCTGCAGATACGTTAATTTGTCATATTTTTTATAATATAAGTTTCGAAAAATTTATTTACCCCTTCAAAAGTCCAATTAAAAGCAAAACCTTTAAAATTCCCAAAATATATGATGAAAATACCATTACTCAGTTTTACTCCACTTTCACGGAGTGGCACCAATGACAAATGTTATAAAAAATGTGCATTTTGACAGCGCTCTCTCGAAACGAAGAGTCTCAAATCTATTTATCTATGGTTAGTAAAAGGAATGAGGGCAAAAAATTTGAAAATTTGAGCAAGTGTTTCACGCACCGAGTAGAAGAAACCAAATGCGCAGAAATTTTCGGCAGAGAGAATGACGATTTCTCAATTTTTCGGTAACGTTTATAATCGCATGGCTTCCCTTCATAAGTATGTACATATATGAATGTATGTATGTAAAATGAATGAGTTTTAAAATCTTTGAGCTTACAGGATTGCCCATATGCGTGAGCGTGTATAATTGTACAATTTTTATACCAAAATGGGTATAAACGTATACTACTTGCAGGACACCTGACTTCGATTCTCGGGATTCTCGGTGAATCGGGATTCTCGGTGAAGACAAAATAGGGAATTGTTTTTTTTTTAATTCTTTTAAAGCAAGGAAAATTATTTAAAATGACGCCAGCAACTACTTATACTTTCCAGCGTCTACTTACAGCTTTGCTCTAAATGAGACAATTGGTAATATTTTTCTGGCCAATCTTCAATAAATTAAAAAAAAAAAATATTATGATAAAAGGTTTTCATATGTTATATGTTTCAAGGCAAATTTAATTTATAAAAAAAAAAAACTTAACCTGCCCCGAACCCGTGCTTTTGAACCTGTAAACGCACGCATCAGAGCCGGCACCTTTACCACTGCTGTATAATGTATATCATTTCTGTTATGAATCAGAGACTTTATCTACTGGGTTGTAGATGTCGCTAAGGGTAGTGGGGAAATTCTTTACGCCATGCGTGCACGGGTCCATCTAGCGTACATCGAAACAGATACTGTAGTTTTGGCTGTTGGTAAAAGCTTTTATATACATATGTTGTGCTGTTGGAGATTACAAAATAGTTGGAGAGTTCTGAAAAGATTGTAGGCTTCTTTTTTGTTTAATAACAAATAAACAAAGCATAATTTTCAAAATTTTTTTTCGCGAGACAGTAGAAATAGTCCATACCAAGATGGCAATATAACTTTTATAGGGATCTATCTATAAATACTATATGAAGTTGGGTTGCGAAAATTACTATGGGGAGAGTGTTAGCCTATTAATATATTATAGATAATAATATAAGTATCTATTACCAAAATATCTCAGGCATGAGGACTAAAGGTAAAGACGTATATTTAGCCACCTCCCGCCGTGAATATGATGTTTATTTCTTGTTGAGACTTGGCTCAATATTGATTGATTGATCAAGCTTTTTTCAACACCTATCGTAAAGATAGAGATCCTATTAAAACGGGTTGTCTTAGAGGTGGCGGTGTGTTAATCGCGGTTAAGAGTTCCCTTCTCTCGTCAATTGTATGACTTTCCCACAGTGACGCTCTATTGGACCAGCTCTGTGTTTATATCTCTGGGCCATCAGCGAATTTATTTTTATGCGTATCGTATATCCCGCCTTGCAGAGATGATTCCCAGTACAGTGCCCATGCAAACAATATCATTGAATTATATGAAAACAATGATAATGGTAATTTTTGCATTCTAGGTGATTTTAATTTGAATAAGGTTGTGTGGTCTAATTTATTAGATGATAATCTGCTAACTCCGACGAACGTTAATTGTGCTCATGAGATCAGTTTCTTAGACACTCTTTTCAGCGCTAGTTTTATTCAGATTAATAATTTCGTGAATGAGCTAAATAACATCTTAGATTTAATTTCTATCAATGATAATCTAATAACTAATCTAACTAAGTGCAATTTTCCGATCTATAAGTCAGACATGCATCATGTACCATTATCTTTGTCTATAGAATTCTGTGACCTAGTGCCTAGCAACGATAATGTCCAAACTATTCGCTCCTTTAATTTCAAAGAAGCAAATTTTAACTTTCTTAATTCTCTTATATCCGAAACAGATTGGAAATCTATCTTCGTTGCAAAATACGTTTCTGAATGGTTTGATATTTTTCTCGGCAAGTTGCACGAAATATTTAGTGCAAATCTTTCTTTTGTCCCGCTTAAAATTCACAAGTTACCTTGGTACACGCCTAGATTGAAATCGTTGAAAAACAAACGAAATAAATATTTCAAGTTGTATAGTGAATCAAATGATATCTCATTTAAAAGTCAATACACTTATTATATGAATCAGTTTAATGTTCTTGATAAGTTTTTATATAATAAGTATATTTCTCGTTTCGAAGAAGAGTTAAAATCGAACCCTAAATCCTTTTGGAATTACGTCCGTTCCAAAAAAGGTTGCTCTAATATTCCAACCAGTGTAAAACTTAATGGGGCATGTTCTAAGAGTTTGGTTGATTCGGTAAACCTTTTTGCCGAATTTTTCAAGTCTAATTTTGTTGTTGATGCTGATAACACTGATTGCAGGTGTTTTATGAATTCGTCCAAACCCTTAGACTTTGGGTCATTATCCATTTCAGAAACTGATATAATTAATGGTATATCTTCCCTACAATCTTCCTTGAAAAACGACTTTAATGGATTATCTTCTTTTCTTTTTAAAAAGTGTAGTATTTCTCTTTGTGGTCCTTTGTGCCATATATTTAATTTGTCGCTATCCACTGGTATTTTTATTGATCGTTGGAAGACGGCGTCTATCACTCCGGTCTTCAAGTCGGGCAATAAAAACGAAGTAAAAAATTATAGACCAATATCTAAGTTGTCGAACTGTTCCAAACTTTTTGAAAAGTTAGTTAAAGAAAAACTATCTTTCGCAATTAAAAGTATCATCGACCCATGTCAGCATGGCTTTATTGCAGGGCGTTCCACTGTTACGAACCTTTCAGTTTTTTCTCAGTTCTGTGTCTCACCGTTTAAGGATGGATCTCAAGTTGACACTATCTATACTGATTTTTCTAAGGCTGACACCGTTTCACACAAATTGCTTGTATTGAAACTGGAAAATATGGGTTTTCATTCAAATTTCCTATCTTGGCTGAAGCCATATTTGTCGAATAGGATATCTTTTGTCGAAATCGAGAATATGAAGTCCCATACCTTTTTTCTCCACTTCGGGTGTACCTCAGGGTAGCATACTAGGACCTATCTTATTTATAATCTTCATTAATGATGTCGGTTCTTGCCTAAAATACTCCAACTATCTGCTGTATGCGGACGACTTAAAGCTTTATATGAGGATTAACTGCATATTGGACGCTTTGCATCTCCAGGAAGACTTGGATGCTATAAATCTCTGGGCTGTTCAAAATAAGCTGTATCTAAATATTAGTAAATGTTTTCACGTAACCCTTTCTAAGTCGTTAAACGTATTTTCTTCATCCTATGGATCGCAAATGCACCTCTTGCCGCTGTTAACGAGTTTCGTGATCTTGGCGTAGTCTTTGACTCATCTTTTACCTTTGGTAACCACGTCAACTCTCTTATTCCGAAAGCCTATGCTAACTTGGCGTTTTTGCGAAGACTTGGCGTTTTTGCGACTTCAAAGATCCTTACACTAGGAAAATCCTATACAATGCCCTAGTGCGCTCAAGATTAGAATACGCTTCAATCATTTGGAACCCGATCTACTCCACGCAGTCTGTAAGGATCGAAGGAATCCAACGCAAATTTTTACGTTTCGCTCTTCTGCCTCTCCATTTCGATCTTCCCCTGCTACCCTACAGTGCTCGGTGCATGCTTATCAATGTTTTGTCGCTTGAAATTCGTCGATCAATTCAACACTTATTGTTTGTTTATGATTTAATCTGTGGTACAATTGATTGCTCAGAACTTTTAGGGCAGTTAAATTTCAATGTCCCTAGTAGAGCTCTCCGCTTTCATAATACTTTCAGATTGGAAGTTCGGCATTCAAATTATCTAGACTTTGCTCCCCTCGTAAGAGGTCTCAATGAATTTAATCGGCTTTCTAAACGTCTTGACCTTGATTTTGCTATGCCTAGGTCTTTGTTGAAGACACGTATTGAGTCTTTCTACTCAATGAATTGCTAATAGTTTTAAGTATTTTTGTAAATCTAGTCAGTAAGGTTTGTTACCATTGACTTAATAAATGTTATGAAATGAAATGAAAGACATGTAAACCACCCTTGGAGAGAGACCCCATCGTTTGCCAATGGCCCCCCTGCAACAGTACAGAGCGACTGATGCCGTCTTGGCCCTGTCCTCTGCATTCAGCTTCCAGGACAGCTTCCTGTCACACAACATTCCCACAACAGCCTACAACATTCCCACAAGAGCCGGTTCTACGTACCGGAATGACCCGGGTTTTACCCGGCCAAGGGCTGTAATTTCAGTGTAACCCTGTCCAGTTTGTCCAGTCCCACTCCTTAATTGGCATCCCCGGAGCAATCCCTTGCAGCAGGGTTGCTCCAATGTCTCTTGTTACGGGCTTTTATCTAATCCAACCAGGGACCAAGAGACTGGATCTGCTGCGTCTGCTGGAAGAAAATATACGTCAAACGTTCACATTCCGTTCAATGCGGTAAATGCAAGAGATGGCTTCACAAATCTGGATGCTCAGGGCTTAACCCTGTCATCCATAGAACCCGTACTTTTTTCAGTACTTTTGAGGCACCATGTTGTTCGCGCGCAAGTGCGTCATCAAATGGCCACAACAGTGGCCCGGTCTCCACGGCCGACCAGCAGCTTTGCTACTTCCAGCATGCACGTGGGTCAGGAACATAACCTCCTCGTACCTTTCACCACGTGCACTGTCTGTCGGCAAAGATTATACACGCCTGCGGCATCGGTTAAGTGCAATAACTGCCTTGGGCTATGCCACATCCACATGTGCTCTGGGCTTGCAAACAGGAACCTGTGAACGGATACATTTATAGCCGCTTGCTGCAGAACTCATCCGCCCTCCACGCCACACAACAGCGGCCAAGGCACGCTGAACCCTAGACTGCGACACAGCTTGGGACTAAGCCTACCTCCATCTAGGCAGCCACATCCATCCCTTACCCCATCATGCTTTCACCTTCCCTTCCAACACACTTCAAAATCCTACAGCTGAACTGCAACGGATTAACTGGAAAGATCGCGGAGATAACAGACTTTATGAAGTGGAACAACATTAAACTGGCCGCCATTCAGGAGACCAAACTGAACTCTAACTCGGACTTACGTACTCGCGATGGGTACAATGTACATAGCGAAACCGGCTCAGCGGTCATGGGGGCGGCCTTGCATTTATCAGACACCATACTGTACAGTATAACCTATTTGCCCCGGACGTTGACCCCAGGGACTCTACCCTTGAATGCAAGGGCATAGCAGTCCCGACAGGCGACGTCGACCTGCGAGTGATAAATATATACCTCCCCCCTGATACGTGCTGTCCCCGTGATTATCGCCCTGATATTAGTGCGTTGCTAAGGGGCGATAATTGCCTCATCCTTGGTGATTTCAAGGCACATCACGATCTCTGGCACTCCAACTTGCCAGCAGAAAGCAGAGGGCACGCACTCGAGGAGCAAACAGACAACTCGCCATTCTGTACACTGAATGGAGATGCCCCCACTAGGGTGGCTGGTAACTGTCACAGCTCGCCAGACATCTCCATTTAAAGTGCGGGCCTTATCAACCACGTAAACTGGCACCCTATGCTTACATTGGCATCAGACCACCTACCCATCCTACTAAACATCGAACGACCGTCCGACTTCATAACGACAGAAAAACGAACGTACATTAACTTTAGCAAAGCGAACTGGGAACGCTTCACGGACTTTACAGAGCACTCCTTCGCTGACCTCCCACGCCGACGGACGTACGCAAAGATGGGAAAGAGTTTCGCAAAGTCTTCGATTCAGCCTCCGGCCGCTTCATCCCTGCTGGCAGAATCCCGGAAATTCGGCCGAATTTCCCTGCGGAAGTAGGTGCAATGGCAAGAGAACGTGACCAAGTGAGACTGATGAACCCCGCAGATCCAAGAATAAAGGACCTCAACGCGGAAATCCGTCGGACTGCCAATGACCACAAATTGACAAAATGGAAAGAACACCTAGAGTCATGCAACCTCTCCGACGGTGTCGTCAAATTATGGCCGACAGTCAAGGCCCTATCCAACCCGACCAAATACAATGACAAGGTCGCCATTGCTTTCGGCGACAGCGTCAAATCGGACTTCAGGATAGGCTAAGAGAAAAGCCATTCGACATGCGCACAAGCACAAACACACAGCCGCGCCCATTGTCGTTTCCGTCGCAGGGGTTAAGGAAGCTATAAGGAAGGCGAAACCTTCTAGATCACTCAGACCCTACGGAATTGCCATGAGGATGCTGAAACACCTCGGCCACGAGGGGCACAAGTACTTGGCGGCTCTATTCAACCTCTCACTGACCACATTCGTTATACCAGATATCTGGAAGCACGCGACTGTGGTGGCCTAAAACCTGGGAAGCCTACGAATCAAGGAGATTCTTATTGTCCGATATCTCTCCTCTCGCCGGTAGTGAAGTGGTTAGGGGCTATGTTGCTCCCATACTATACTGCAAACCAGCAGCTGGCCAATCATCAACACGGCTTCCGGAAAAATCATAGCACAACATCGGCATTGAATGCCATCACGACGCCGATTAACTTCGGTTTGAACCAACACCAACCAAACCACAGGACGGTTCTCGTGGCACTCGACCTGTCGAAAGCCTTCGACACAGTCAACCATGCCACATTCCTTAAAAACCTGGAGGAGACACCGCTTCCTGCCGGCCTAAAACGATGGACCGCCAACTTTTTAAACGGTCGGCTGGCGTCAGTGAAGTTTCACGATGCTGCATCCGCTGGTCATTTAGGGGTAAAAAAAGCCTCAAGCGAGCCCAAGAAAATTATTACTGGCCTGGGATGTACCGCGACGTACTACAGCACGTGCGTAAATGCATCACATGCGCAGAGTACAAGGTAGAGCAGAAACGGCCTGCTGGATTAATGGCCACCATGCAATGTTCTCGACCTTGGGAAATAGTACCGCCGACTTCATTGGACCATTACCACGTTCCAAACAAGGAAATACTAGCCTCCTCGTCTTAGTGGATAAATTCTCCAAGTGGATCGAGCTCGTCCCAGCGCGTCAGGCGACAACTTCAACTGTAACAAAGGCTCTACAAGAACGCATAATCTTCAGATTTGGTTGCCCCAAAATTCTACTGACCGACAACGGAAAGCATTTTGCCAGCAAAGCGCTAAAAACATTGCTAAACAACCACGGGATTGAACACAAATTCACCGCCGCATACTCACCGCACGAAAATCCTACAGAGCGGGTAAACCGAGTCGTTAAAACGATGATCGCGCAAAGATCAAAGGAAGACCACCGCACATTGGATAAGGAAATTCCACAAATAGCATTTGCGATGAACACGGCACAGCACGAATCGACTAAAGCATCAGCGGCAGAAATAAATTTTGGCCGCAAACTTACCGCACCGCAGGAAGTGCGAACAGAAGGAACAGTACCAGTGGAGCCACCGTCAGCACCACCAGAGATCACCGAGCTATGGAAAGAGATTAAGAAACACCTTGCCAAAGCATCGCAGACACAAAAGAAATATTACGATTTACGACGACGGCCATGGAAGCCAAATGTGGGTGAAAAAGTTATGAAAAGGGACCACCCACTGTCATCCGCCATAGACAACTTTGCACAAAAACTGGGCCCGAAATTTTCCGGTCCATACGTAATAGAAAAATTTGTGTCAGCAAATACAGTGGAGCTAGTCCACTCCGAACCACACAACAAAAAACGGGCCCATGCACATTTACAAGACCTCAAACCATGGAACGGTTAACCACCACCAATGGCACCAACACAAAATGTACCGTTTCAACACGCACGACCAGCAAAACAAAATAAATAAAAAAAATCAACATAGTACGCACAAAACAACCAGCACCACCGGATTCACCCCAAAAAATCCGACCATGGGTACCATCAATGGAAGCAACCTTGTGGCCACCAAACAAGCCACGAATTCAACGTATACAAATTTTTCACGGGCCACCAATTCAAGAAACATTATTTGCCATGGTGGAAGAACCGAAAAAAGTAGTATCCCGGAAACCTTTTTTAGTAAATTAAGGTTGAGGCGGCCAACAAAAGAAGGAGTTCGAAGGTGGACTTATATGTGGAAGGGCAATAGGGTGCGGGTGAAAATTGTAGACGCCAACCATGCAGATGTAACGATCCAAGAGACCCACCGGAATATACGGTTCGTGGACTAGTAGCAGAGAGAGGCTGAATAGTTTTAAGTACATACTATATGCATTTATTTTCTACATTGAATTGTATTTTTTTTATTTATGTTCTAATTATTTTAATAAAGACGACACACGCACACACACCGCGCAGTCCGGAAAATACGGCACGTCACACCCAAGCCTCACCTGACGACAACACGTCTCACCGCAGCTTTCCGTCACCCGAAGTGGGAGGGGGACTGTAACGTAGCGTTACAATAATACGACCCCCACTGTAACTTCACCTACTCCTAAAAGTATGCAATAATTTCGCGCCACCGATCCATGGCAACAACTGCATGGCGATCGCCGGTGGCTAGCATAGTTTCCTTCCCAGGCGAACAACACACCATGGCAAGCGGTGAAATTCTCACTCACTTCATTGCCGCCCCCATATAAAGGAGTGATTTCACAAATTTGAAATCAGTCACTCCAGGTGAGTCAGCGGCAGTAGTCGCCTTAGCAGTCAAGGGGTATCTCCTTTTGTAGGTTAGGTGAGTTGACGGGGTTGTTGCCTTATGGCTCTTCGCTCCGTCAACTAGCTAAGTAGGAAGACCGTGCCGCTTCGGCGGCGAACCGATTTCCACTTAGCTTTGGCTCCGGAGTAGACCGATGGGTGAGCGAGGAGTATTAGCGCTGTGCCTTTAGGGTGCACCTCCTCTCAGCCCTCCTATCGGCCTACGAAGTTCTTGCTGGTACAACTCTGCCCTCCATTAAGTCACCTATATAGCGTGCGCTTATGGAGCCAGTGGTGTCCAGCCACAGAGCCACATCCTAACCGAGTCACTCCAGTTTCGTTGCAGATACGCACCCGTAAATCGCCACCCCTGGAACACGAGACGATCTGAGGTAAATCACCCGCATCTAGCCCCGTTCCGCTACCCCCGCTGTTTTACCACTGATACGCCTCCAACTGTGCTACTGCATCTACCGGTGAACCGCCGCCCAACGATTGCCATTCGGTAGCTGTGCCGAGTACACCGCATCGTTCCGCCGCTCAACTGTTGCCATACGGTACGTCCGCTCTCAGGGAGCCGCTGACCAACTGTTGCCGTCATCCAGCCACGCCGAATCCGCATTGTCCAGCTGCTGCTCAACGGTTGCTACGCCGCTCTATCCTGTTTGATTCTTCCCCGCTCCTAACCGACTATACACCGCTCCCCGTCTTCTCACTCTCCAGTAACGGAAAGCTGCTCATCCCATATCAGCGCTCTTAGGCCGTGTGTGTGTTCGATCGTAATACACATATATCGTGTTATTATTTAGTAGGGGTTTGTGGGACCTCTGCTGACCTTGGACAGACTGAACTTACCTCAGCCTTCGACATAACCCACCTCATAACATCTAAATCAATACATATTGCAAATTTTATCATTGTAGCTGCTTCTGATATTGAATTAACCCGTTTTATACGTTTTTCGAAATTTTCGATATCGAAAAAGGGGCGTGGTTATGGTCCGATTTTACCCATTTTACCCATTTTCAATACCAATCTATTCTGAACCCAAATATGTACGCATGCCGAATTTGGTGAAGATGTCTCATTATTTGCTCAAGTTATTGTGTTAAGGGACAGACGGACGGACGGACATGGCTCAATCAAATTTTTTTTCGATCCTGATCATATTGATATATGGCAGTCTATACCTATCTCGATTCCTTTATACCTGTACAACCAACCGTTATCCCAACAAAGTTATAATACCCTTGTACTAGTACTAGTACACTGGGTATAAATATAACAAAAGAAAAGATAAGAAAAGAAAAGAAAAGAAAAGAAAAGAAAAGAAAAGAAAAGAAAAGAAAAGAAAAGAAAAGAAAAGAAAAGAAAAGAAAAGAAAAACAAAACAAAACGTACATTGGACGTAAAATTTCGGTCGCATAGCACGCATTGCAACATATTATTTTTATTGTATGCGCAAAAATAAGTTTGTGCATTTCCATTTGTCATGACTGTTGCTTGTTGATAGTCATGCGACATAGTCTTGCTTCATTGATAGTCGAACAGCGACTGACAAGCGAAAGCTAAATTTCGTGCTCACACATCGTTAACGTCAGTGTGAAAATACGAACTCATAGTGCACGCTGTGCAGCTCTTGGAGGGTCCTGCTTTATGATATCGTAGAACATGTGAATTAAACTGTGATAACTTTGATAAAGTATGTGTTATATCAGGTCGTGATATAGTTGCCACATACATTAATCCTCCTATTAATGACTGATACTCCTTTATATCAATAAAATCCGAACAATTATCTTTACAACACTTGTCTAAAACTACTCCACTTGCGAACGGTGTTGATCCTGGTTTGCAATCTTATGTTAGGTATCTAGTTTACAGTTTATTCAGCAAAAAATTATTTGAATATGTTTACAGTATGAAGTTTATTAATTCAATGAAAATAATATTGAAAATGTCTGATGTACAAATTTTCAATGCCTTAGAAAACGTCTATGATAACACTGGATCACAAATTCCAACTTTTTTTCTGCACCAGAGACGCCATAGTGAAATTCCTATGTAAAATCACCTCCTAATTCCGAAAATCAAGGTTATTTTTACTTGAATGGTACCGTTTTTGAGATATTTACGATTTACCGTTATTTTAAAAAACAAAAAAGATGGCTCCACTTAATTTTAATATTGATATAAAAGAGTTTAATTTGATTAAATATCTTTGTTTTACTGTCAAAGTGCCCAAATAAAAAAAAAACATGAACTATTAGTAACACGTTTCGAAAAATCTTCAGTTGAAAACCCCGGTGCATGAGACCGGCGTCACCATTAATCAAAGTCAAATTTGCGACACCATTGGCGGGTTAAGACAGGGCCGGCCAAACAAATACTAAAACATTTGCATAAGTGTGCGTAAGCTTTGAGTGATTTTTCGTACAGTGGCTGCAAAGAAAATGCAGACTGTGAAGCTATAAAATCAAAACGAAACTTTATTATTTGATTTCGCGTCAAACCATAATTTCATTTGGAATTTTAGACATTTTTAATTGATGTGTAAACATGGTGCCACGCCCACTTTCCAAACTTTTGAAAAATAATGTAAAGAAATTGATTTGTGTACCAAATTATATTATTATAGCGGTATCAGTTAATTAGATATGGACTTTTCAATATTTCCACCTCCTTTCAATATAACTTTTATGAAAAAGTAGGTGTGGTCGCGAAGCGATTTCGTTTATTTTCTATATCTGAACTTAACACAACAATAGTATGCCCTCTACAAAATTTCGTTTTACTAGCATAAACTGTTCTGAAGTTATTATAAGTCAAAATTTGAAAATTTCTTCAAATATTTGTGGGCGGTGCCACGCCCCTTTTAAAAAAATTTTATAATATCGGCCTTAGAACATCTAAATCAATACATATTGCAAATTTTATCATTGTAGCTGCTTCTGATATTGAATTAACCCGTTTTATACGTTTTTGGAAATTTTCGATATCGAAAAAGGGGCGTGGTTATGGTCCGATTTTACCCATTTTTAATACCAATCTATTCTGAACCCAAATATGTACGCATGCCGAATTTGGTGAAGATATCTCATTATTTGCTCAAGTTATTGTGTTAACGGACAGACGGACGGACGGACATGGCTCAATCAATTTTTTTTTCGATCCTGATCATATTGATATATGGAAGTCTATACCTATCTCGATTCCTTTATACCTGTACAACCAACCGTTATCCCAACAAAGGTATAATACCCTTGTACTAGTACTAGTACACTGGGTATAAATATAACAAAAGAAAAGAAAAGAAAAGAAAAGAAAAGAAAAGAAAAGAAAAGAAAAGAGAAGAAAAGAAAAGAAAAGAAAAGCAAAGAAAAGAAAAGAAAAGAAAAGGAAAGAAAAGAAAAGAATAGAAAAGAAAAGAAAGAAAAGAAAAGAAAAGAAAAGAAAAGAAAAGAAAAGAAAAGAAAAGAAAAGAAAAGACAAGAAAAGAAAAGAAAAGAAAAGAAAAGACAAGACAAGAAAAGAAAAGAAAAGCAAAGAAAAGAAAAGAAAAGAAAAGAAAAGAAAAGAAAAGAAAAGAAAAGGAAAGAAAAGAAAAGAATAGAAAAGAAAAGAAAGAAAAGAAAAGAAAAGAAAAGAAAAGACAAGAAAAGAAAAGAAAAGAAAAGACAAGACAAGAAAAGAAAAGAAAAGAAAAGAAAAGAAAAGAAAAGAAAAGAAAAGAAAAGAAAACAAAAACAAAACAAAACGTACATTGGACGTAAAATTTCGGTCGCATAGCACGCATTGCAACATATTATTTTTATTGTATGCGCAAAAATAAGTTTGTGCATTTCCATTTGTCATGACTGTTGCTTGTTGATAGTCATGCGACATAGTCTTGCTTCATTGATAGTCGAACAGCGACTGACAAGCGAAAGCTAAATTTCGTGCTCACACATCGTTAACGTCAGTGTGAAAATACGAACTCAAAGTGCACGCTGTGCAGCTCTTGGCCGGTCCTGCTTTATGATATCGTAGAACATGTTTCGCTGCAATAAAATGATCTTTATGAGGATGTGAATTAAACTGTGATAACTTTGATAAAGTATGTGTTATATCAGGTCGTGATATAGTTGCCACATACATTAATCCTCCTATTAAGGACTGATACTCCTTTATATCAATAAAATCCGAACAATTATCTTTACAACACTTGTCTAAAACTACTCCACTTGCGAACGGTGTTGATCCTGGTTTGCAATCTTATGTTAGGTATCTAGTTTACAGTTTATTCAGCAAAAAATTATTTGAATATGTTTACAGTATGAAGTTTATTAATTCAATGAAAATAATATTGAAAATGTCTGATGTACAAATTTTCAATGCCTTAGAAAACGTCTATGATAACACTGGATCACAAATTCCAACTTTTTTTCTGCACCAGAGACGCCATAGTGAAATTCCTATGTAAAATCACCTCCTAATTCCGAAAATCAAGGTTATTTTTACTTGAATGGTACCGCTTTTGAGATATTTACGATTTACCGTTATTTTAAAAAACAAAAAAGATGGCTCCAGTTAATTTTAATATTGATATAAAAGAGTTTAATTTGATTAAATATCTTTGTTTTACTGTCAAAGTGCCCAAATAAAAAAAAACATGAACTATTAGTAACACGTTTCGAAAAATCTTCAGTTGAAAACCCCGGTGCATGAGACCGGCGTCACCATTAATCCAAGTCAAATTTGCGACACCATTGGCGGGTTAAGACAGGGCCGGCCAAACAAATACTAAAACATTTGCATAAGTGTGCATAAGCTTTGAGTGATTTTTCGTACAGTGGCTGCAAAGAAAATGCAGACTGTGAAACTATAAAATCAAAACGAAACTTTATTATTTGATTTCGCGTCAAACCATAATTTCATTTGGAATTTTAGACATTTTTAATTGATGTGTACACATGGTGCCACGCCCACTTTCCAAAATTTTGAAAAATAATGTAAAGAAATTGATTTGTGTACCAAATTATATTATTATAGCGGTATCAGTTAATTAGATATGGACTTTTCAATATTTCCACCTCCTTTCAATATAACTTTTATGAAAAAGTAGGTGTGGTCGCCAAGCGATTTCGTTTATTTTCTATATCTGAACTTAACACAAAAATTGTATGCCCTCTACAAAATTTCGTTTTACTAGCATAAACTGTTCTGAAGTTATTAAGAGTCAAAATTTGAAAATTTCTTCAAATATTTGTGGGCGGTGCCACGCCCCTTTTAAAACAATTTGATAATATCGGCCTTAGAACATTGTAACGTAGCGTTACAATAATACGACCCCCACTGTAACTTCACCTACTCCTAAAAGTATGCAATAATTTCGCGCCACCGATCCATGGCAACAACTGCATGGCGATCGCCGGTGGCTAGCACAGTTTCCTTCCCAGGCGAACAACACACCATGCCAAGCGGTGAAATTCTCACTCACTTCATTGCCGCCCCCATATAAAGGAATGATTTCACAAATTTGAAATCAGTCACTCCAGGTGAGTCAGCGGTGGCGCGAACTAACGTCAGTGGAATTAACGTCAGTGACGTTAATTCGCACATAAAAAGCGAATTAATGTCAGTGACATTAAGACGCATGACCAAAAACGAATTAAAGTCAGTGTCGTTAATTCGTATAATATTTTGACTTTAGTTCGCTTTGGACATGCGAATTAATGTCATTGAGGCATTTGGGTTTGAGATTCGACGAAGTAGCGCCGCAGGCGAACATTTGACTTATGTCAGATCCCCAATTCGGGGCGTGATCCATGGTATTTATATGCAGAACTCCTTTCCGCATTGGCGGCCTTCGGCCGCGCTTCAAAAAATAACCCTGGGCTACGCCATTCCAACTCCGGGTGTGTGCCATAGCCGTGGCTACCACCACGGTGATGTCCTTCCGCGTGCCACGTTTCCCACTTTTTCACTTTTTTGGCTCAGCCTAATGTGCCATTACAACAACCACATGAAAATGACAGAAAATTGTGAACTTTAACTGCAAATAACTTTTGAACGGTTGAAAAAAATCTCATTTCAGATTCTAAATCTAGACGTGGGTAATCGTTTACGTGGGGTACCGAGCGCTAATACACAACCAAAAATGTTGAGATATGTATCAGGAGACGCGCTTTGGTCCCAGGAGCATGAATATAACTCCGCTGAACCAATATTTTTAGTAGTTTGCGAAATATCTGCAGTTAAAGTTCAGAATTTTCTGTCATTTTCATGTGGTTGTTGTAATCACATTACCCTGTGAGAAAAGAGTGGCACGCGGAAGGACATCACCGTGGCGGTAGCCACGGCTATGGCACACACCCGGAGTTGGAATGGCGTAGCCCAGGGTTATTTTTTGAAGCGCGGCCGAAGGCCGCCAATTCGGAAAGGAGTTCTGCACGTAAATACCATGGATCACGCCCCGAATTGGGGATCTGACCTAAGTCAATCCCAGATTCATTTTTTAAATCCCAGATTCATGATATAATGATCATAAGTCGAAGGTAATAATGAAAAATGAAAATTTGGAATATAAAAAAAAATGTACTGACTTTAGTTCGCTTTCTTAATGCGAATTAATGTCAATGACGTTAGTTCGCTAAAAATATTGACCTTAGTTCGCTTTTGGCATGCGTCTTAATGTCACTGACATTAATTCGCTTTTGGGGTGCGAATTAACGTCACTGACGTTAATTCCACTGACTTTAGTTCGCGCCACCGAGTCAGCGGCAGTAGTCGCCTTAGGGCTCTTCGCTCCGCTGACTGACCAAATGGAACGGTCGTGCCGCTTCGGCGGCGTACTGACGCTCCATTTGGTCCTGGCCCTTGCTATTGGACGGGTTGCGGGTTGTCGCGGTGCATTTGTGCTTTAGCCGTGTGTGTGTGTGTGTTCGATCGTAATACACATATATCGTGTTATTATTATTTAGTAGGGGTTTGTGGGACCTCTGCTGACCTTGGACAGACTGAACTTACCTCAGCCTTCGACAAAACCCACCTCATAAATGGCGCCCGAGCAGGGACCCCTTTCCGCAGATGACTGTGCGAAAACAACAACAAGCACCAACACTGCCGTTGCGGGTTCATCGAACACACCACCAACAACATCTAACACACACTCCAGCGAGAGTACAACAACGCTCAACACCGACTCTCTTAACTGGATTTATCTACTTAGTAAGGAGAGGCTGATCGAGGAGTGCAAGCAGCACAAATCTTCGTCGAGAGCTACACCGTCGCTGATCTCCGACGCGCTCTGAGCGCATACGTGAGAGCAAAACGCAATCGTAAATCAAGCGAAGACCTATTGAGAGACTTAGAAAGGGAGATCAACAAAGAAGAGAGGAAACCAGTAAATCCACCAACCAAGTCGATCCCCACCATCCAGATTCAAAGCGCAACACCAATCTTAGGAGAAAGAGATCTCACGCAACTAGCAAATCGTGAAATGAGCGACGCCGAAGTGATGAAAACTGTCCGCTGCTGGGATATACACTTCTCGGGAACCGATTCGCTACACGAATTTTTAGAGAGGGTCGAGGAACTAGCAGAATGCTACCGCATCCACGCAGACCGACTCCTCCCAACTCTCCCTGAACTTCTACGTGGAAAAGCACTCCAATGGTATCGTATCCGAAAACAACAAATACGCAAGTGGGCTGATTTTCGGGAGGAGGTAAAGAAATTCTTTCTACCTAAACGACACGCTAGTCAACTTGAAGAAACCATCCGACAGCGCAAACAACAAGGTCGAGAGAAGGCCAAGAACTACATCCTGTCCCTACAGACTCTCATTTGCCAACATCCAACCATGTGCAATGAGGACCATTTGGAACGTATATACGACGGATGGCGCCTGGAATATCGCCTCTTTGTCAAACGTCGTGAGTTTAAGACCATCGAGGAGTTGATGGAATTGACCGAGGAGTATGAATTGCTCAAAAGTGAAGAGGCCAAGCAAGGAAAGGTGGTCGCACATAGCTTACACCAAATACATAGCACTGTATGTTGCTGGCGATGCAAGGAACGCGGCCACCACCGGTTTCAATGCAGAGGGACAAGGAAATCTTTTGCTCCAGATGCGGTCAGGACAACATAATGTCGAGGGATTGCCCATGCAATCGGCCTAGCCAATCCAGCATCAAGGCCACCACCAGCCATACAACCAGGACTACACCGAAAACTACACCAACCGTACAACCAGGACAGAACCGAAGCAAAGTACAATCAGCCATGCCGCGAACTTCGATGAAATCACCCTCTCGCAAGTTTATTCCACCGAACCAGGCGATTGGGGATGGCCGCTTTTACATTGAAGTTACTATCGAGGGCATGAGCATGCGAGCGCTTTTGGATACTGGCGCCACGCTGTCATACGTAGATGAGTCAATAAGGAAGCACATGGAAGAACGCAAGATCCAACCACAGCTCAGCAAACGAAGCGTCCAATTGGCGGACCAAACATGCGTCTACAGTTCAAATTCTTCCACTCTACCTCGGTGTTGAAGAGCGAGAGGATAGCTTGAGATTCCAGGCCTCCCTGGTTCTGACGAGTACGGAGGTGGAATACTTGAGATTCCACTCTCCCTTGTTTGCGTTTGCGCCAAGATCGCTTATATGCCGCGGGTTCTTCCAGTTGGTTTCACTGTGGTAGCTCGTGACGTAGGCGTGGCCGGAAGCGTTGAGCTGTAGTGCGACTCGGAGGTGCCGGGTGGAATGCCGTGGATTCCACTTCAGCCAAATTACCCTGTTGGGAAGCAGATGGTTCTGCTTCAGAATCCGCCAACTCGCCCTCCGAGGAAAACAGCGACATTGTGTCGGTGTCGTTGACGTCATTTTTTGTAGGACGTGTTGGTCGTCGTCTGCGTTTTTCATTGGGCTCAATGTGGACCATCGTATGATGGTGTTCGCCGCATCGTCGACAGACCCCTTCATTTAAGCACCGCGAGGCGATATGAGCCTCGGAAAGGCAATTAGTGCAGTAGCGAAATTGGTGTGTAATTCGTAGGCGTTCGGTGGGCTCCTTGGCCCTGAAAACTGGACACGATCTCAGTGGATGTGATTTGCTACATAACCGACATTTCAATTCAAGCCTTATTGCTTCGGAGCGTTTGCGTAGGACAGTGTAACGATTCATATCTGGAAAGGTCATTATTTTCCAGTTGCCATTTAAATTTTTTTTTTCTCCATTTTTTTTTTTTTTTTTTTTTTGTCTAATAGCACTGGATCACAAATTCCAACTTTTTTTCTGCACCAGAGACGCCATAGTGAAATTCCTATGTAAAATCACTTCCTAATTCCGAAAATCAAAGTTATTTTTACTTGAATGGTACCGTTTTTGAGATATTTACGATTTACCGTTATTTCAAAAAACATAAAAGATGGAAATTTGAAAGCTTATAAAATTTACTATAATCAGTACATACAACACTTTTTGCTAGGTCCTGCAGATTCAAACATATTGAACAATCATTACGGATTTTTTAAATTTTTTTTGTAAAAATATAAAAAAATTTGTACTTTGCGAGGAAGCATCTCGAAAACTTTTTGTTTTGCTTGCAGATATTTTTTCCCCCCTCTAAGCTCTGTTTTATTACAAAAAAAACAAGCTATCAGTGAACAAAATGGATGAACTAATACAAAAGTTATAAGCATTCAAGTAAATATATCCATTTAATGCTTAAGTACCCTACTGGTACATATGTGTTAGTATTCGTATATCAGTTAGTTAGCAGGTAGATTTTCTAAAAGTTATTAGATACAAAAAGCTGTTAGTGTCGTTTTCTCAAACCTAGGTACATTTTAAACAAGAGCATATTTTTGAGGCAGGTAGTGTTTTCTTTGTAGAACTAGGGAACCTTTTTGTTTAGGTAGGCTTGAATTTTTACTGGATCTAAGTATAAATAAGAGTACATGCGCCTTGTTCCTTAATAATATCTGCAAGGCTCACCGGATACTGTTCAGTTTATAATTGCAGTTTATAACCCGTCATTTACTTAAAAATAAAAAATGAATAAAAGGGCGCGAGGTTGAGTGTACAATTGATCCAGATATGTTCTGTTTCATCTGCGGTCAATTTATTGTTAAAAGTATGAGACGTGTGTTTTCAAATCCTTTGAAAGTTACATACTATAAGTGTTTTGGAATTGAGCCTAAAAACAATGACACCGAACACTGTGTGCACCACATGCCGAGTCGAATTGATTTCTTCGGAAACCGGAACAAAAAGGTACGTTGTAAAAATTAGGAATTTGTTCCCTTTTAATGCATAGCTGACTAATTTCTGAAACTATCTATTTAGGCGACGTGTGAAATTTATTACACCAATGAAGTGGAGGGAACCAACTTGCCATTCAACGGACTGCTATATTTGTACTACAAAAGTACTTGGGGTTGGAAAGTCCAGAAAAGTAACCTATGCGAGCGTATCTACAGTGTCATTACCAGAACTAATTTCAACAGAAGCGACATTGCCAGAATCAAATTGAACTTTAGTTCCGGCTCCAGTTTCATTGTCAACAGTAGTATCTGATTACGCGGCATCATGTTGTACTGAATTTCAAACGGAAAACGAAAGAAATTCTTTGTCACAAGCACAACTCAATGATTGGATAAGGGATTTGGAATTGTCAAAGGAAAAGGCCGACCTACACGCCTCTCGAATGCAATAATTTAAATTTATTTCATCCGATGTTAAGGTAACATATTATAGAACTCGTCACGAAGAATTTTCCAAGTACTATACGAAGGAGGACAGTGTTTGTTACTGCAAAGACATTGCTGGTCTATTCAAACAATTTGGTGAACCATATGATTCAAAAGAGTGGCGATTGTTCATAGACGGCAATAAATTAAGTTTAAAGGCCGTATTATTGCATATTGGCACCCAAAAGCCATCTATCCCGATTGTGCATGCAGTAAATACGAAGGAAACATATGAGATAATACAAAAATTGCTCAAGTTAATCAAATACGAAGAACATGATTGGAAAATATGTGACGATCTTAAAGTCGTTGGAATGCTATGTGGTCTACAAAGTGGATACACAAAATACTGTTGGTTTCTATGCAAATGGGATAGCCGAGCTCGTCAAGACCACTACATCATAAAGGATTGGCCAGAACGAATCGAGTTTCAAGTTGGGGTAGATAACATAAAATACTCTCCCCTTATAAAGAAGGAAAAAATAATTCTACCTCCGCTCCACATCAAGCTCGGCCTTATCAAAAACTTTGTGAAGGCTTTGGACAAAGAAGGCGAAGCTTTTCATCATTTGAAGACAATCTTCCCAGAGATTTCAGAAGCAAAAATAAAGAAAGGGATTTTTGTGGGACCGCAAATAAGGAAAATGATGACCAATAACCATTTCAAAGAACTATTGTCACCAGTGGAGGCAGCAGCGTGGGATTCTTTTGAAAAGGTCGTTACTTCTTTTTTAGGCAAACACAAAAGTCCTAACTACGAGATGATAGTGAACGACTTAATCAAAAACTATGCGGAAATGGGTAAATAAAAAAACATATTATAATAAATTATATTGTTGTTGGATTTTTGCGGTCTATTTTGTTTACATATTTGTAAGTTTTTGCAAGCTCGAGACCAAATAAACAATAATTCGTAATGAATTTAATTGTCAGTTTTTACTTTTAAAACTTACAAATATGTAAACAAAATAGACCGCAAAAATCCAACAACAAAATACATTGAAACCATAGCACGGGTTTACGTACATATGTAAATATGTACAAACAACAAGACCAACACACATCATAACATATAGGCTGCATGTCTTATAAATTTTGTGTATACAGTTGGCAAGAACAAACAAACAAAAAGGGAATTAATTGAAGTGGAGATAAGTGCATTGTGACGTCACAGGGCATCATTGCTTAGTGTTGGAATTTTCTAACAGCGGCTTTGGTGCAGACACGAGTTCGAATCCGTGTCCGAAAAGGGATCTGATGATGAGCCTGGAAACTCTGAAACATGTAATCCTATCCATCGCTGTTGATTTTTCCTTTGTAATTTTTCTCCAATTATCAATTTTTCCCAAAAAACTGACAATTAAATTCATTACGAATTATTGTTTATTTGGTCTCGAGCTTGCAAAAACTTACAAATATGTAAACAAAATAGACCGCAAAAATCCAACAACAAAATACATTGAAACCATAGCACGGGTTTACGTACATATGTAAATATGTACAAACAACAAGACCAACACACATCATAACATATAGGCTGCATGTCTTAAGAAATTTTGTGTATACAGTTGGCAAGAACAAACAAACAAAAAGGGAATTAATTGAAGTGGAGATAAGTGCATTGTGACGTCACAGGGCATCATTGCTTAGTGTTGGAATTTTCTAACAGCGGCTTTGGTGCAGACACGAGTTCGAATCCGTGTCCGAAAAGGGATCTGATGATGAGCCTGGAAACTCTGAAACATGTAATCCTATCCATCGCTGTTGATTTTTCCTTTGTAATTTTTCTCCAATTATCAATTTTTCCCAAAAAACTGACAATTAAATTCATTACGAATTATTGTTTATTTGGTCTCGAGCTTGCAAAAACTTACAAATATGTAAACAAAATAGACCGCAAAAATCCAACAACAAAATACATTGAAACCATAGCACGGGTTTACGTACATATGTAAATATGTACAAACAACAAGACCAACACACATCATAACATATAGGCTGCATGTCTTAAGAAATTTTGTGTATACAGTTGGCAAGAACAAACAAACAAAAAGGGAATTAATTGAAGTGGAGATAAGTGCATTGTGACGTCACAGGGCATCATTGCTTAGTGTTGGAATTTTCTAACAGCGGCTTTGGTGCAGACACGAGTTCGAATCCGTGTCCGAAAAGGGATCTGATGATGAGCCTGGAAACTCTGAAACATGTAATCCTATCCATCGCTGTTGATTTTTCCTTTGTAATTTTTCTCCAATTATCAATTTTTCCCAAAAAACTGACAATTAAATTCATTACGAATTATTGTTTATTTGGTCTCGAGCTTGCAAAAACTTACAAATATGTAAACAAAATAGACCGCAAAAATCCAACAACAAAATACATTGAAACCATAGCACGGGTTTACGTACATATGTAAATATGTACAAACAACAAGACCAACACACATCATAACATATAGGCTGCATGTCTTAAGAAATTTTGTGTATACAGTTGGCAAGAACAAACAAACAAAAAGGGAATTAATTGAAGTGGAGATAAGTGCATTGTGACGTCACAGGGCATCATTGCTTAGTGTTGGAATTTTCTAACAGCGGCTTTGGTGCAGACACGAGTTCGAATCCGTGTCCGAAAAGGGATCTGATGATGAGCCTGGAAACTCTGAAACATGTAATCCTATCCATCGCTGTTGATTTTTCCTTTGTAATTTTTCTCCAATTATCAATTTTTCCCAAAAAACTGACAATTAAATTCATTACGAATTATTGTTTATTTGGTCTCGAGCTTGCAAAAACTTACAAATATATAATAAATTATATATTACATAAATTTACATGAGAATATATAGCCATAAATCTGAATTCATCGTCCAGTTCCGAACAAACAAGAACGGGAAAAATATAAACACAAAATTTGTTCTGAATTGAAAGATAAATCCAGCCTAAGAAAATTATATACTAATGTGTCACTTATGTATTTATCTAATTTACTTTTTTATTTTCTTTCAGGAGTAAATATGTCTTTAAAAATTCATTTCTTACACTCCCACTTAAATTTTTTCCCGCAAAATCTTGGCGACGAAAGTGACGAGCATGGCGAAAGGTTTCACCACCAAATGAAAGTGATTGAAAGTCGGTATCAAGGATTCTGGGATGTCGCTATGATGGGCGACTACTGTTGGTTTCTCATAAGAGAAACCGATCCTAATCTAAATAAGCGTCAAAACAAGACACATAACTTTTTCAATTATAAAATAAGATCATAGAGTTAGACAGAACCATATGTACATATGCTATTATTTGTAGCGTACTTAAGTATTAAATGGATATATTTACTTGAATGCTTATAACTTTTGTATTAGTTCATCGATTTTGTTCACTGATAGCTTATTTTTTTGTAATAAAACAGAGCTTAGAGGGGGGAAAAACTATATGCAAAAAAACAAAAAGTTTTCGAGATGCTTCCTCGCAAAGTAAAAATTTTGTTTAGGCCCGATGCCTAAAGTCTTAAAAAATGCGGCACCCTAATGTCACTTTTTGTTTTATACAAAACCCCAACACCAAGCCACAAACATGTATGTACATGCACGCATATTCATGTTTGTCAGCAAACATGTACATGCAGGTGGGTGTGCATGTATCGGTTCACCTCCCCTTAAAACCGGAGGCTGAAATTCGGGGTTCAACGGTTGTCCGCGACTGGACAACCGTCTACTTTTCCAGCGAACGTTGCAGACACCACACCACGGCCACCCCAGGATTTTCACCGTCAGCCAATATCGAAGGTAAAACAATTTGTAAAATTATAACTTTCAATTCAAATATACGGCCACATTATAACGAGAATATCGTTCTTTCTTATTTCTCTTCTCACTAAATCACAAATTGACTGCGGTGCGTCCGAGCCACGGCCGCTCTTAAGAACCACCGCATCCGACTCTGTTCATGGTCCATCTCGCCGAGAAACGGATACAGCCTATACAGTCCACAACAACAACAAAAAACAACATCGAAGATTTCAACATCTCAGCACAAAATATTTGATTTTACTAACATTCAACTTGGGATTAATTCACTCAGCCACACACAGCCAAATTAACACTGCCGCAAAGAAGCTGCGACAACAACATTAACATACAACATACTCTGCCGATCACCACATCAAGCACGTAAGTTGTATATTTCTTGCCATTTGTTTTTGGTGTTGCTATTTTTTTTGTTAAACGAATTGCCACAAATATGTATATTTAAAAAAGTGTCGCCCGCGAGTGTGCTCAAAACATAAGTGCGAAAAGTGAATTTGTTTAGTGAGTGCATTATTTAAAACTTTTTCAAAATAATTAACATTGTAATTGCTGAGGTAACATAACCTCACTTTCCCATTAAATTGACTTAGCCGAAGGCTAGTTAGTTTTATTAAATAAAGTCACTTAGTTTTTTAGTTAAATTTTCATTTATTCGCACAAAATATCCACTTAAATATTCACTTATTCGCTCGTTTTGATACACCGCGCACTTTACTTGTGGTTTCTCTTGTTTACTTTTGTTATTGCGGCAACACATATACACACGTATACATACATATATATATAAACATATCCCCGATAGCGTGTGGGTGGCGAGTTAATCAAATAGTATAAATTTGAATTTATTGTCGAGTTTTAACAAATTATTCAGATATACGGCCAAGTCTGTAATAAATAAATAAAATTTAATAAGATTTGAAAGACTCTGCGTTAATTTATTGAAAAAATTATTGAATTGGTTTGTTTGATTTTCCTGGGGTACATACGGCCTTTACCCGTTTTTAAGAATTATATTGTACGATTGAGCATTTCTCGTACCTCAAGCTATTTTTCTAGTTTTGTTTTTATCTCGTAATTCCTCAAAACCCAAAATATGGACAGTTTCATTAGGTTGGCTGACACGATCAGCGAATTCGAAGCTGACTATAATGAAATAGATGATTCCGCCCACACCAAGTTCACTCTTGGCCTTCAACAAGAGGACTTGAAGTCAATGTGGAGGAAAACGAGAACGGCCCAAGATGAGCTATTAAACTCAAATAAGTTGGAAGCTTCTGACATAGTAGCAGTGAAATTAAAATACAAAAAGGCATACGCCATCTATTTACGCTGCATGTCTGACATGGCTACACGCCAAGCGGCGTTAACAAAAGCTGATACCAAAACGGAAGAAAAGCCCGAATTTGAGCACATTATCCGCCTGCCTCCTTGCGATACTGAAGTTTTCAAGGGCGATTACTTGTCATGGCCAACATTTCGTGACATGTTCACTGCCATTTATATCTTAAATAAGCGCCTAACACCTGTTGAGAAACTTTTCCACCTCAACAACAAGACACAAGGTGAGGCAAAGGATATAGTGAAAAAATGTCCACTTACAAATGAAGGATTCGATATCGCGTGGAGAAACTTATGCGAGAGATACGAAAATAAACGTATACTTGTGAACTCGCAACTCCAAATTTTGTTCAACTTAAAAAAGGTAGAGTGAGTGTGGTAGCGCAATTAAGACATTGCAACGTGATATAAATAATTGCCTTTCGTCCTTGCGAAGTCATAAAATTGACACTTCCAACTTGGACGCAATTATTACATACCTGTGTTCGACTAAATTGCCGGAAAGTACGCTTGGTCTATGGGAGCAAAGCATAGACCATAAAGTGGAAATATCCAAATGGGAGGATATGGACAAATTTTTGTCCAACCGCTTCCAGACACTTGAAACAGTGTCTGGGTTCATAGGGGCTTCTTCGAAAGCGCAGAAACCGCAGAGTATGCGACCTGCCAACGAAACTCCTGCAAAAAGACTTGGTGCATACCAAGCAAATGTCACAAAGTTATTGTGCACAAGATGCAGATCAAACTCCCATAGATTGCGAAATTGTCCCCGTTTTCTAAAATTAACACCGGTGGAGAGAATTAATTTCGTTAAATCCACCAAGGGCTGCCTAAACTGTCTATCCCCAGGACACACAGTGTCGAAGTGCAGCAGTTCGTACGACTGCAACAAATGCCACTCTCGACATCATACGCTCCTGCATGCGGAGTCTCTACAGACGCAGGCAATCAGCAGCCCGAATCAGTGTAATGCTGATAATGCTACTTCTCAACAGGCACAACAGAGACGGGAAGTTTCAAACTCAAGCTCGGATTCTTAGCGAAATGTAAAATCCTGCCATGTACATACAAGTGCAGGTGTGCTGCTAGGGACAGCTCGAGTCACCATTCATCATAATGGTACAGACTTCCCAGCAAGAGCACTGATAGATTCTGGCTCAGAATGCTCGTTCATGACAGAACGACTAAAACGCCGAATCAATTTACCAGCAAAAAGGATACATGCCCAAGTTTCGGGTATCACTAATGCTGTGTCGGCTCAAGTCAAGGCGGCCTCCCACATTGAACTCCGTTCACCAGTGGACCCTTGCTTTAGCCTAAAAACTTCTGTGCTAATTCTACCCAAACTAACTGGGAATCTGCCATCCTGCCATATCGACGCAACGACTATGCAGGCATTCCCAGACTTAGTCTTGGCAGATAAGAGATTCTACGTTAATGAGGAAGTAGATCTCATACTTGGCGGAGATATATATCCGCAATTAATACGGAGCGGACTAAAAAAGAATGTACTAAGTACACTTCTGGCTCAAGAAACGGTGTTCGGTTGGATACTAACCGGGCGTGTAGACGCACCCAATCCAACCAGAAATATAGTGTCGTTTTACAATTCTTTGGGGTGGCAGGGACCTTCTTGGTTACAAGAAGACAACTCACAGTGGCCAGTACAAGAACACGAATACCATAATACCATACTCCCGTGGAGGAAAAGAGGGCGCAGGCCTGCGCAATATCAAAGAAACAACTTCTGCAGGCGAGGGAAAGTGGAATACTTATCCGAAATTCAAAAACGAGTGAAGTGGAAGCATCCGAAACAAAACATTAAGGTGGGAGATCTTGTTGTCATCAAAGAAGACAACTTGACTCCGAATGAATGGAGGCTCGGTCGAGTTACCCACGTACACCCCGGCGAAGATAACCGAGTGCGTGTAGTGGACCTCGTAACCGAAAAAGGGCAGATCAGAAGACCGTTGGTCAAATTCATTCTGCTCCCCATGGAGGGATCGGATGGCGAGAGACCCGCTGTCTCATCGTAACCATCCACTCCACCTCCAACCAAGACCCTACAATCTCCCACATCCCAAACTTCCACCCTTCACTCGCTACCCTTAACGAGGACAATAGAAAGCCTAACGCAGAAGGTCGAACCATTCTGCCAAAGAAAACCTAATTGCACTCGCAAACGAGGCCAGAGACAACCTAACGCAGAAAGGCGAACTTTTCTGCCACTGAAAAGTTGGCAGCAGATGGACCCACCCTCGTATACATACCCCAAAATACTAATACATACACATGTTTATATAAATTACCAGTGTCACTCGCCCTGGAGGACATCATTATACCGCCATCCCGCAATTTAATCATACCTGAAAATACGAAAAATTAGTACGTTCTACAAGAATTAAAATATATTTATTCTAAACTGGTGTATGCAAATAATCGAACAATGGCAAACTTTAAGACAAATATCTCTTGACGTAACGAGATTATCGAACTCCCGCCCTCGAAATATTGTCACTAAGGCCAAAACGCGTCGTTTGACACCTTTCCAGACATTTTCGGAAGTGTTTTAGCAGTTGACAGTTGTGGTATACAATTACCGAAAAAGTTCAATAATCAAGAGAAGGAACTCTTGCCATGCGAATGGCACCCATTAAAACTCACGCAGTACCGAAACAACGGAGTTAACCCCACTTGTTATCCCATTACCGCCTGAAATTGATGGGCTGGCATAGCCACAACGCCTCCAAATAAACCGCGAAAATTTGTTTGTCGGACAGACGGGCGGACATTCTGACACAACCTGACTATGGCTAGGGGTTCAAAATTTCGATCGCTTTCAACGGAACAATGGAAAAACAGTCAAATACATAGGCACACTATAGCTTCCCTGCAGTGAAACACCAAACTAGTCAGACACCATACTAGTATTCAACTACAATTTTCATGTTCAAATTGTTCTAGTTTGAAAAAGTTCAAACTCTAATTACCTTATATGCATTCTTTTAACTATCAAGTTAGTAAAACAAAGTTTGTTTTTAGTGTTTATTTGTTTTTATAACTATTATATGCATTTTTCAGTTGCATTGACCTTTTTCAATCAAAATTTAAAATATATTTTTCAATTCTACTTTAACCTCGTAACGACACTGTATAAGAATATTCCGTCTACTGTGGAAAGGCATCGGAAATCTTGAATTTTTTACTAGTTCATTTCATTCCATTTTGAACTACTATGAAACTGGTATATTTCAACTATATGCAAACTAGTATATATATACTAGTAGATGACTGGTATGTTCTGGTCGAAATCTGACAATTGCAATTTCGTAGGACAGCAACAGTGTAAGAATACCAGTTGCTTATATGACAGTTGGCTGACAAGTTGGGCTTAGTGCACATACTAGTTGTGAAGTAGTTTTCAACTAGTTGGTTTGATTTCAGGTTGTTGTATTAGGCTAGGACCATACCACAGGGCGGTTGGTAAGTCTCTATATAGCCACTTCGTGTCATGGAAACCGCAATTCTTAAGCAATCTCCATTGGACCGTAGTACGGGCAAGACACTCAAATAATATTAGATTTTAAAAATACTAACTACTTCTCAACGCGAGTCGAACCGAGAAACACGGAGAACACAAGAACTTAATAGACGTATGCACTTATACGTAGTCAGCTCAACGAATAAAATACCTAATAAAACCTTTATTATTACTCACCCATACCATATATACGTCCTTCAGCTATCAAAATAGGGTGACGTCCTTTGCCCAATGTAGCGGCTCAACAGTAATTTATCTTTCATTCGCGTTCAACCAGGCAATATCAATTGGTATCGCATCGTACTCCTTGTAATTAACCGTGAAAGTTGTTACTTGTAATGCCAGACAAACTATATAAACAGTACTACTTACATACATTTGGTGCGAGCATCGGCTCTTCATCTGGATCCATATCTACATATAAGCGATCGCCATCATTTCCGGCAAATGCCCTTAAATTTTGCTCCAAAGTAAACGATGTCTAGTTTTTTCAGCATCTACTTGATGTACGTATGTCGGTTTACGAAGTGGTGCATTTACGTCCAACATACCTAATTTGTGTAAAATCAATTTCACAATGAATTCGACAAACCAACTACTCAATCGGCAATGAATGTATGCGACACCAGAGTGCCCCAACCATGGCTCTTGGCCAACAAATGAGCCTTAATGGATTCGGCAACAGTACCAATTTGAGTGACCTTTAATAGCATGCAATTGCAAGCCTTCTTTCCTAAGCGTAGGACGTACGATGATCTGAGGTTAGGGTGACTATCTAAAGAGAGAATATTGGTTTGCACTTGTTGATTGATAGGGAGATAGAAACGGGGGACAGATTTCAACTTACTCGTTGCCAAGGAGTAGGATGTTATTCTTCTTTCCTAAGCCTTCGTTTCAACAGCTGTTTGTATACGCTTAGGATTGGTTTCGGTCAAATCATCACCAACGAGTGGAATTGGTGTAGCGGCAGTCATTGCCGACCAGGTATCCCAATGATCCTGATCGAAGGGATCGTCAATGGAACTCAGGGGCAGCAACATCCATACCAATTTCGGCCTTGCCAGTGTAGCCACCCGTGGCAATAGCAACTGGGATCAACTCCAAAGCTTTCTTGTTCGATTGAACGTTGGGCGCAAAACCACCCTCATCACCAATATGCCGGCCCTGTGGCATCCAAACCAACCTTATCCTTAATAACCCTCTTTAAATGATGATATACTTAGAGCAAATTTTCATGGCATCAGTAAAACTGGCAGCGCCAGATGGTAGAATCATAAATTCTTGCATGGCCAATTTATTGCCAGCATGACGGCCACCATTGATCACATTGAATGCTGGTACTGGCAATATGAGATCTTTATTGCAAGCCAAATCAGCAATACACTGATACAATGACACCCTTCTTGGCGGCGCCAGCCTTGCACACAACCAATGAGATGCCCAGAATTTGGTAATATGTTCGGCAGCCTTGAGCACAGATTTGCCACGATTTGTCGCTGTCACGCAATTCGCCTCGGTGCATAGATCAACCTCAACATTGGGATTGCCACGTGAGTCGAAGATTTGACGAACGAAGATCGACTTGATGGACATATCTGATTCTAAGCGTTTATGAATAATAATGGTAATCTAAATGTAGACGGAACTCTGGCACCAAAATTCACCAACAAAATATTTTACCAGTCCAAGGGAGAAAAGTGGGTCAAAAATGATAAAACCTGCAAAGAGAAAAAAGGGTTAAATATTAATCGTTGCACAAATATATATGCGTATATGTATGTCCATACAAATGCGTCTCAAAAGCATGTGCCGGCCGCCACAGCATTTGGAACATATGTATGTACCTTTTCCAAGTAAATTGCGCTGCTACCGAAACGATACAGTATTTCGGGCAGCGCTAATACAATACTCACCGGACCACAGCTATGCGCCCACCAGGCGCTCCTCCAACTGCATCCCAGAGTCCATGCCCAATGTGTCCATGCCGACCTGAAAAGAAAGAAAAAATAAGGTTAGACACAAAATTTTCATGTAAAAATACAAATTTACTTACCTCTGCTACTACTGGTGACCACGCGTGCCGGAAACAATAAGAATAATGAATTGGGTCATTTTTTCTCTACTACGCTAGCAGAGAAAAAATGAACAATGAATTTTCTCTTTCTTTTCGGCACTTTTCTATGCAAATACCTGCCCTAGTGAGTAAATGTAAATATGTATGTACGACATATTTTTCGGTCGCGAGCTTCGCTTGACCACTCACTAGCGACGCATAAACACACATACGTATATATGGCGCTCGCATTGCCAATGATCACGGCAGCGCGCTAGTGATGCTACGGTTTTGGTCAACGGGCACCAAAAAACCCGACATGCCAAAAAGTCGGGACCGCTTACTGTGGGCGAAGGGGGGACGAAATCTACGTTCGTCCCACTCCCCGGCGACCGTGCCGAGGCAAAAAAAAATTAAAAAGTCCAAAAAATAAAAAGTTTTTTTTCACTTCTGGAAAAATTGTTTTTGGTTGTTTAATTTTTTTTGATTTTGGCTTTGTTTTTTCAGAGGGGCAGGACTGTTTTGCCCACAAAACAACCATAATAAACCCGAAAACCGCCCTCCACCCACACTCTCTACCAGGCTCGGTACCGAATTTCGAGTTCCGCCGGGATTACAGTACCGACCAAAGCAAAAATGTCGCTGTGTGCGCAGCCCTAGTGAGCACTAGTGAACTGTAGCAAAATACATCTATGTACATATGTATGAAAATTAGCGAAACGCACTACCGGGTGATCCCGTAGTTGCAATAAAGTTTTTTGGATGCGTTCCCGTGGTACGGTGCCGTATGACAATTTTTGGCAAAATTATGTCTGCCAAGCATTTAGTTGCATTAGTCTGCAAAATTGCAAAGACTAATCATAAAATAAAAAAAATATACATTTATATAAAAAATAATTTCGCCACCCACTCTTACCGGCGTCGGTCATATAACGGCGCAAGAATCGAACCTGGTTCGGAACCACGGCCATTCCGACCAGTACACGGGGTATCGGACTCACTACCGTTCCTACCCTTTCAAAAGAGTTTCATCTAAACTCGACAATTTAGACTGGCCATTCAGCCGTGCCAGCTAAATCTTTTTTCTACCGAAAATTTAGACTGGCCACTCAGCCGTGCCAGCTAAATACAAGCCACGTAACTAAGACCTGCGTAGACTGGCCACACTGCCGCGCCAGCTACGCAACCCTAATAATTAGTATGTAAGATTAGATTAAGCCTAAAATAAAAATAAAATTTTTTTTTCTTCTCGTTGATGTAAAATATGTACTGGCAAGAAATATACAACTTTTTATTTTAAAATTTTCTTCCACCTAGCTCTAGGTAAGAAGCAGAGGTACGGCCAGACGAGAAACCTCAATCTTCGGGTCGCTCAAGGGCAGACAGTGGTGACTGCGCCATCCGGCACTCACCATCCTAGATATAAGCCAGTAGCTTTAAGAGGACGTGGTCGGAAATCCTGGGGGCGGATTAAGATGTTGCGTATCGCAACGGGGCCGGCATGTTTAGGCCCGATGCCTAAAGTCTTAAAAAATGCGGCACCCTAATGTCACTTTTTGTTTTACACAAAACCCCAACACCAAGCCACCCACATGTATGTACATGCACGCATATTCATGTTTGTCCGCGACTGGACAACCGTCTACTTTTCCAGCGAACGTTGCAGACACCACACCACGGCCACCCCAGGATTTTCACCGTCAGCCAATATCGAAGGTAAAACAATTTGTAAAATTATAACTTTCAATTCAAATATACGGCCACATTATAACGAGAATATCGTGCTTTCTTATTTCTCTTCTCACTAAATCACAAATCGACTGCGGTGCGTCCGAGCCACGGCCGCTCTTAAGAACCACCGCATCCGACTTTGTTCAAATTTTTTTATATTTTTACAAAAAAAATTAAAAAAATCCGTAATGATTGTTCACTATGTTTGAATCTGCAGGACCTAGCAAAAAGTGTTGTATGTACTGATTATAGTAAATTTTATAAGATTTAAAATTTTCAAACCGTTTTGGTAGAGCTCAGTTTGTTCTTAAGATATACACGATTAAGTGGAGCCATATTTTTTGTTTTTTGAAATAACGGTAAATCGTCAATATCTCAAAAACGGTACCATTCAAGTAAAAATAACCTTGATTTTCGGAATTAGGAGGTGATTTTACATAGGAATTTCACTATGGCGTCTCTGGTGCAGAAAAAAAGTTGGAATTTGAGATCCAGTGTAATTAAAGGTGTTCTTGGTTTGCAACTTCTCGCTCTACCGCCACCATCTTGAACGCCCTTAGCAATTACAATGTTGTCCCTTTATTAAAGTAACGAGGACAATAGAAAGAAAAGGTAACATAACCTCACTTTCACATTAAATTCATTTAGCCGAAGGCTAGTTAGTTTTATTAAATAAAGTCACTTAGTTTTTTAGTTAAATTTTCATTTATTCGCACAAAATATCCACTTAAATATTCACTTATTCGCTCGTTTTGATACACCGCGCACTTTACTTGTGGTTTCTCTTGTTTACTTTTGTTATTGCGGCAACACATATACACACGTATACATACATATATATATAAACATATCCCCGATAGCGTGTGGGTGGCGAGTTAATCAAATAGTATAAATTTGAATTTATTGTCGAGTTTTAACAAATTATTCAGATATACGGCCAAGTCTGTAATAAATAAATAAAATTTAATAAGATTTGAAAGACTCTGCGTTAATTTATTGAAAAAATTATTGAATTGGTTTGTTTGATTTTCCTGGGGTACATACGGCCTTTACCCTTTTTTAAGAATTATATTGTACGATTGAGCATTTCTCGTACCTCAAGCTATTTTTCTAGTTTTGTTTTTATCTCGTAATTCCTCAAAACCCAAAATATGGACAGTTTCATTAGGTTGGCTGACACGATCAGCGAATTCGAAGCTGACTATAATGAAATAGATGATTCCGCCCACACCAAGTTCACTCTTGGCCTTCAACAAGAGGACTTGAAGTCAATGTGGAGGAAAACGAGAACGGCCCAAGATGAGCTATTAAACTCAAATAAGTTGGAAGCTTCTGACATAGTAGCAGTGAAATTAAAATACAAAAAGAGAGATACGAAAATAAACGTATACTTGTGAACTCGCAACTCCAAATTTTGTTCAACTTAAAAAAGGTAGAGTGAGTGTGGTAGCGCAATTAAGACATTGCAACGTGATATAAATAATTGCCTTTCGTCCTTGCGAAGTCATAAAATTGACACTTCCAACTGGGACGCAATTATTACATACCTGTGTTCGACTAAATTGCCGGAAAGTACGCTTGGTCTATGGGAGCAAAGCATAGACCATAAAGTGGAAATATCCAAATGGGAGGATATGGACAAATTTTTGTCCAACCGCTTCCAGACACTTGAAACAGTGTCTGGGTTCATAGGGGCCTCTTCGAAAGCGCAGAAACCGCAGAGTATGCGACCTGCCAACGAAACTCCTGCAAAAAGACTTGGTGCATACCAAGCAAATGTCACAAAGTTATTGTGCACAAGATGCAGATCAAACTCCCATAGATTGCGAAATTGTCCCCGTTTTCTAAAATTAACACCGGTGGAGAGAATTAATTTCGTTAAATCCACCAAGGGCTGCCTAAACTGTCTATCCCCAGGACACACAGTGTCGAAGTGCAGCAGTTCGTACGACTGCAACAAATGCCACTCTCGACATCATACGCTCCTGCATGCGGAGTCTCTACAGACGCAGGCAATCAGCAGCCCGAATCAGTGTAATGCTGATAATGCTACTTCTCAACAGGCACAACAGAGACGGGAAGTTTCAAACTCAAGTTCGGATTCTTAGCGAAATGTAAAATCCTGCCATGTACATACAAGTGCAGGTGTGCTGCTAGGGACAGCTCGAGTCACCATTCATCATAATGGTACAGACTTCCCAGCAAGAGCACTGATAGATTCTGGCTCAGAATGCTCGTTCATGACAGAACGACTAAAACGCCGAATCAATTTACCAGCAAAAAGGATACATGCCCAAGTTTCGGGTATCACTAATGCTGTGTCGGCTCAAGTCAAGGCGGCCTCCCACATTGAACTCCGTTCACCAGTGGACCCTTGCTTTAGCCTAAAAACTTCTGTGCTAATTCTACCCAAACTAACTGGGAATCTGCCATCCTGCCATATCGACGCAACGACTATGCAGGCATTCCCAGACTTAGTCTTGGCAGATAAGAGATTCTACGTTAATGAGGAAGTAGATCTCATACTTGGCGGAGATATATATCCGCAATTAATACGGAGCGGACTAAAAAAGAATGTACTAAGTACACTTCTGGCTCAAGAAACGGTGTTCGGTTGGATACTAACCGGGCGTGTAGACGCACCCAATCCAACCAGAAATATAGTGTCGTTTTACAATTCTTTGGGGTGGCAGGGACCTTCTTGGTTACAAGAAGACAACTCACAGTGGCTAGTACAAGAACACGAATACCATAATACCATACTCCCGTGGAGGAAAAGAGGGCGCAGGCCTGCGCAATATCAAAGAAACAACTTCTGCAGGCGAGGGAAAGTGGAATACTTATCTGAAATTCAAAAACGAGTGAAGTGGAAGCATCCGAAACAAAACATTAAGGTGGGAGATCTTGTTGTCATCAAAGAAGACAACTTGACTCCGAATGAATGGAGGCTCGGTCGAGTTACCCACGTACACCCCGGCGAAGATAACCGAGTGCGTGTAGTGGACCTCGTAACCGAAAAAGGGCAGATCAGAAGACCGTTGGTCAAATTCATTCTGCTCCCCATGGAGGGATCGGATGGCGAGAGACCCGCTGTCTCATCGTGACCATCCACTCCACCTCCAACCAAGACCCTACAATCTCCCACATCCCAAACTTCCACCCTTCACTCGCTACCCTTAACGAGGACATAAGAAAGCCTAACGCAGAAGGTCGAACCATTCTGCCAAAGAAAACCTAATTGCACTCGCAAACGAGGCCAGAGACAACCTAACGCAGAAAGGCTAACTTTTCTGCCACTGAAAAGTTGGCAGCAGATGGACCCACCCTCGTATACATACCCCAAAATACTAATACATACACATGTTTATATAAATTACCAGTGTCACTCGCCCTGGAGGACACCTACATCATTATACCGCCATCCCGCAATTTAATCATACCTGAAAACACGAAAAATTAGTATCGTTCTACAAGAATTAAAATATATTTATTCTAAACTGGTGTATGCAAATAATCGAACAATGGCAAACTTAAAGACAAATATCTCTTGACGTAACGAGATTATCGAACTCCCGCCCTCGAAATATTGTCACTAAGGCCAAAACGCGTCGTTTGACACCTTTCCAGACATTTTCGGAAGTGTTTTAGCAGTTGACAGTTGTGGTATACAATTACCGAAAAAGTTCAATAATCAAGAGAAGGAACTCTTGCCATGCGAATGGCACCCATTAAAACTCACGCAGTACCGAAACAACGGAGTTAACCCCACTTGTTATCCCATTACCGCCTGAAATTGATGGGCTGGCATAGCCACAACTCCTCCAAATAAACCGCGAAAATTTGTTTGTGCCCTATAGGTATCTAAAAATTCATTCGGACTGACGGGCGGACATTCTGACACAACCTGACTATGGCTAGGGGTTCAAAATTTCGATCGCTTTCAACGGAACAATGGAAAAACAGTGAAATACATAGGCACACTATAGCTTCCCTGCAGTGAAACACCAAACTAGTCAGGCACCATATGTAACAACCCATAAAGGGTAATATAATGTTTGTATATGTGTGTGGGACTCCACATACATGCACGCATACACATATGAGAAGACATGTGACCAGGAGATGGAATTCTGGTAAACACAAAGGCAGTTGAGAGGTCACGGCGGGGGAGTCCTCTGGAACTTACAGACTGATTGTTTTCATTATAGCCATACAAATTCAACTTTTATTAAACATAATTAAGTTTACATTCCAACCGAAAACACTAATTCAATAACTACGGTTATTCGAAGTTAGACTTATATCACTAGAAAAGTTTCTGAACAAAAAAAAATATGCCAAGATAATTTAGGTTCACCCTAATGTTGCTTTATTAGCGGCCTATTTATGTAGGTATAAATGTATTATACTAATCAGCGATATCTTCATAGATTGGCCAAGTGACGAAGCATACCAGGCAATCATGTTTATGTTTGGTTCTTTCTCTTTTGTTTTTTTTTTTTTTTTACTTTTAAAATAAGTAACTATTTAAATATGTACATTCTTATGTGTATGTAGGTAACCCAAGGGAAAAGGGGCATTCAATACCAACTGACTATTCAATTTTTCTTATTCAAAAAGTTACAATTTGAAAGTTTATTAAGCATTATGAAAAATACTAAATTAATTCATGACTTCGATTATGATGTTTACTAGGAGGTAAATTGGGTTCAACTCTTATGTTCAAAAATTACTAACAACAAAAGGTTAATTAAAATTATATGAATCAGCTAATTTATCAATTATATAATGATCCGGGCCGATTGCCGGTGAAAAATACAAGTAACTATAAGTTCGCTACTGTACGTACCAGGCCATCATAATTCAACAACAACCTACTCTAGTTAACTAGGGATCGATTGTTTTATTAGTTCAAATGTTTATTTGTTTTTCTTACTTTTTTTCGTTTGTGCAATACAAAAAAAAATAAACAAAACAACCTTTACGAAAAGTTATATGCCGGTTTACAAATATGTATATATCGCTGTATGCATAATTGCGCCCGCGTTGTACAAATTTACATACATATTTAAGCATAACAGGTGTACATATGTATGTACATACTTTTGTACAGTTGGCGCAAAGCTAGTTATGCTCGTATGTATGAAGATTTGATTTTGTCAAAAATTAAAGCAAAAAAAATAAACAAAACAAAAGCAAAAACAATAATAGCAAAAGGTAAATAGATATGTTTGTAACTTACATTATGTATGAATGTATGTTGCAGTACTCCAGCGATGAAAGGCCTTCCAGCGTTGTTGTTGTTGCTATATCTTGGGCGAAACCATGATACAATAAACAGGTAGACGCAGGAATAAAAAGCAACCCTGCTATGTATTTTGCTGGTCGGTAAATTGTCAACAATTTCTTGTGTCAAAGTGATGGAAATAATGGCTGGTTATTGCTGCAAAGTTTGTTTTGGCACTGCTCGATTGTATTTTTGTTCAGAACAAAGGCTGGCATCAATTTGGTGGTAGCGCAGTTTAAAAAGCACCACCAATCTTAAGATAAGGAATCCGAACTCTAAACCTAACCTAAAAATTATAAGAAAACCCATTTTTGCTCCTGTTTAGGAAACACCGAGTTCAAAGCCAAACTTTTTCATAGTTTAATACAAAAATAAATTATTCAAATATTATTTATAAATTTTCAATGGTTTTAGAAATGGTACAGCGATATCAGCGCAATAACACTAAGGCACCCAACATTACTCAGCTTTCATATAAGAAGTTGACATTTTGTTATTGTTTACATGTGCACAAAAATGTAAGAAATGAAAATTAATGCTTTTACAGCAAATTTATGTTATTTTGCGAGTTCCGTGGTTAGTTTTAGAAGTGTGGCGGTGATATATTAATTATAAAGATGTGAAAGGTTGAGTGCTTCCCCCAAAATCGGAAATCTTTTTAGTTAGAACCTGAAGCCTCTTAGAGAAAGGCTTTTTCCAAGTCCCACTTCCTTTTGAGAACTGCAAAATAACTTTTTCCTATCGTTTCACTTGTGAACATCTTTTTCCCATTGAACAAACACTTTTTTGAATTGTATTTTAGTGTAATAAACCGAAAAATTATAAATTAGAAAATTATTGCTCAATGTAAACAAAACAAAAATGTAAACAAAACAAAAATATAAACAGACATTGACAATCGGAAGACCACTTCGAATGAAAAAAAATAAAAAATGCAACTCTGATGCGGTTACCTGTTAATTGTACCATGGGCGAAACTATTGCTTTGTCTTTGCTTTTTGATTAAAGATGATTTCTTTAGTGTAACCTAATGCACATCGATCACTTAGAGTGGCACAAAATTTTATGCTATAATTGCAAATTTTAAATTTTTTCGAATAAAAAGTTTTTTCTTTGTTTTTTTTTTTTTTTTTTTTTTTGGAGATTTTTGTTACTTTCAAAACATTTGAACTAATGTCTTTCCCCTAAATAAACAACTTTTTATGTTTTTTTTTTTTCTTTTTTGTCTTTAAGCTACTTTTCATACACCTTTTATACAATTTAAGGTTTTTCTTGTTTTTTTTTTTTCTTTAGGCGTTTTTTTTTGTTTTTCTAAACTTTATTATCTTTAGTTTCACGAAAACTTTATTAAATTTAAATGTTAAATTCTATCTTTTCCTTTTTTCTTTAAGAAACTTAATTTTGACGTATTACGAATTCTTTCTAATTTAGTTTAAGTAGTGTTTGTTTTTCTTCTAAACCAGCGTAACTACCTCGCAAATCGTTTATTAATTACATTAGTTTAGGTTTATTGTAACACTGATATTTTGGTTTAGCTTGGTTGTTTTTGGCACACTGTACACTCTTGTCACTATATGTAGATGGTGGCAGGAGATGCGGCCGGCTACTTTGCTGCGCGCCTGGTTGGTGGCGGGAATAACAGGTTTCGGGAAAAGCCCTTTGTGGAGGTTAGGGACTGTAGATTCCTTTCTCGGGTGTTTATTCTGCAGGATGAGTCTGATGAAAGTCAGGTGGTCACATGGACTACTAAGGCAGGTCACAATGATCCTGAACAAAAAGATCCCACACCCCCTCCTATGGATTCTGGCCAAATAGGGCCCAGCCCACGCGGCTTGGACACGCGTCTGGAGGTTATGGGTGTGTTTGAAGCGAGTGATTCCAACAGTTCGCTGAAGACTCACTATTGGACAAAACCCGATTGTTAAAATTTAAAAATTCACACTAATTGAAAAACTAAACTCTTACCTTTTATTAAGTGGAGAAACTGGAGGTTATGGGGACACCGGTATCACAAAAAAAAACTTATGGACCTGTCCGTCCACTTACGGGTGTGATGATAAAAACAGCAAAGAGGCTAACTGTAGTCGTTCAGGCTCTTTTATACCTTCTGGGCTCTACCTTTCGGCCTCTGATTTTGACATTTCCCTAACTGCGTTTTAGAACTATATAATGTCACAGAAATGCGTCTTTTCATCCATTGACATAAAACTAATACAGAGTGTCATTGATGATGGAATTTTGCATTTTCCTAACCACTGAGTCTTATATGACTCACTCAGGCACTTTTCCCCATTTCGGAGTTTTGAACAGAGGTATCTCTGTAAAAACCTAGCTATGGTTATTTACCTTTCAGCAAATAATAGATAATTTGCAGTTTTTAATACAGGCAATCAAATAAATATGATAACTCGGCAATAAAGTCCTGCAGTCATGTTCACGCATGCGAGAATTTTTATTTCACTAGGGGGATAGGTACACGCAAAAAGATTTTGTGGCACAAGCGACCATTACAAAACCCTATAATACGACACCGCCAGACGGAGTATTAGGGGGAACTAACTACGGATGTCCTTAGCATGATAAGTACCTATCTCTCTACCTTGCAAATCTTCAAGTTGGTAGTAGCAATTTCCCAGTTTTTTTCGAACTCGGCATTTGACAAACAGTGGGCCTAGCTTGGCATTAAAATTTTGGGTAAATTTGCTTTGAGCAAAATTGCGACGAAAGAATTCTTGACCTTCCCTGAACGATACTGGCTTTGAGCGCAAGTTATACTGTTTTTCATTGCGTTCATATGCTTTACGTATGTTTGCTTGAATATCTTTTCTAAGCAAGGCCAAGTTATCTGATCGCGCAATGGGTACTACTGGCTCTTCTAACAGCGATAACTCTTTTAATAATTTATAATCAGATCCATGCGTTATCATGTTCAATCCGAATAACGCTCTATATGGCGAACATCCTAGGGACTGATCCAAGGATGATCTTAGGGCGCATGAAATACTTGTGAGGTGTACGTCCCACTCAGTCTGATCATGATTAAGATATGAACGAATAGCGGCTAATAGTGAACGATTAACCCGCTCGGCCGCATTACTTTGCGGAGAGTATAATGCCGTATAAAGATGATGAATACCTAGCTCTGTAAGGAAGGCATTAAAATCGTTAGACTTAAACTGTGTGCTATTGTCGCTGACAATCGTTTCGGGCACACCGAAATTATGAAATATATTTCTTAACAAAAAGTCTTGAACCGCAGCGGACGTAAACTTTTTAAGGGGTTGCATCCAATGATATTTGCTGAATGGGACTATGGGAACCCATGGGTGGACGAAGGGTTACGTTTGTGGCTTTGTTTTCTTTACACTTTTCGCACTGAGCTATATAAGCGCGAACGTCTTTTGCTAAACCAGGCCAAAACAGATATCGACGCAACTTCTCAATGGTCTTTTGTATGCCTGCATGAGATGATGTGCTACTGTCATGGGCCTGCTTGAGAGCCTCGCCCCTTAGACTTTCTGGAACCCATAATTTCCAAGAATACCTATCCTCAGCTTCATTGTCAACTACCTGTTCTGTGCGCATATACAAGGACTTGTTTACAATTTTTATATCCGGAAACTTGTCTCTGTTTTCTTGATATTTAACTCTAAGTTTCGCGTATGTATCCTCGTCAAAAGCCTTTGATTCGAGGTCTATTACCGGTCCCATATCCAACTCGGCTATTTCGTCTGCTGCTAACCGGGACAAAGCATCTGGAACAACATGTTCCTTGCCTTTCCTATGGGAAATCGAAAACTTAAATTGTTGCAACCTGAATATCCACCGGGCAAGTCTACCAGAGACATTCTGCTGGCGCATCAGCCATAACAGACTGGAATGGTCCGTTACTACCTCAAACTCCTGAAGTTCTAGGTAACACCTAAACTTCTCAATGGCAAGTATTACGGCCAGACACTCGCGCTCCGTAACGCTATAATTGCGTTGGGCACGGCTCAATTTTTTTGACATGAAGGCGATGGGTTTCTCTTCATTATCCTCAGACAACTGCACTAGGACAGCTCCGATACCAACATCGCTGGCGTCACAGTGTAAATAAAACTTTTTCTCGAAATCGGGATTGGTCAAGACCGGGGCAGAGGTTAATAGTTTTTTCATCTGAATCATGGCTATCTGCGCTTCGGATGTCCATTCAAACTTTTTCTTCGTCGAAGGTACTTCCGTTATGGAATAAGTAAGTTCGGCGAAGTTATGAATGAATCGGCGATACCATCCACATACACCGAGAAATCCACGCACCTGCTTCAGATTTCTTGGCGCGGGCCAGTTTAAGATACATGCTATCTTTTCTGGGTCCGTACATATACCTCCCCTTCCGATGATATATCCTAGATAATTAATGCTTGTTACGCAAAATTTACTTTTAGCAACGTTGAGCGTGAGATTGGCTTTGCGAAACTGCTCAGCAAGGCGAACTAAAACTGACAGGTGTGAAGAAAAATCTTCGGACACAATACATAAGTCGTCTAAATATCCGAACACACAATGTCGGAGATCTGGCGGAATGATTGTGTCCATCAATCTACACATGGTCGACGGCGCGTTACAGAGGCCGAACGGCATTACCTTAAATTGGTATAGCGGACGACCGGGAACAGTAAAGGCTGTCAAATGTTTAGACTCGGGACTGAGCTCTATTTGCCAGTACGCATCCTTCAAATCTAATTTGGAAATTATGTTTGCCTTAGGCAATCTAGAAAAGATACCATCGATGCTAGGTAATGGATACGCATCCTTTTTTGTAGCATCGTTTAGCTTACGAGCATCTAAGCAAAGTCGAACTTTGTTAGGCTTAATAACAAGTCGCATTGGAGAACTCCACGCGCTTTCAGAAGGCTCAATCTCATCAAGTTCGAGCATACGGTCAATTTCTGTATAAAGGAGAAGCACTAGGAAATAACTGTTTAACAACTTCTAGTTGCTGCCTTTGTTGCTGACTCAATGGATAAAAGTTGACTTCGTCAGCGGTATGGGAATCAGGGGTTTCATATGACATTTGGAGAAAGTTCAAAGGCTTTCCAAAAGTCATGGCCCAAAATGAGTTTTTGTTTGATAGACGGTATAACATATAGTTTAATGGGCTTTTGTAGGGACTTATAGGTCATAATAACGTCAAGTACACCTATAATATGCTGTGTTCCCCCATCAGCGGTTGTGGCATGTGAGTTCAACCTTTTGAATTCCGAAAATTTCGTAAAATCTTCGGAAGCGAGCGATGAGCCAATACAACTAATGTTTGCACCAGTATCTAACAAACCTAGTTCTGTAAATGAAAGAAACGAAACCTCGGCATAGCTGCGTAAATCTCTTTGATTACTAAAGACTGTTGACACTAACAGCTGTTGGTTTCTCTTCACATTTTCGTAAAATGTCTTTAGTCTTAAATGTCGCTTATTCACCTTGGGTGTTACATCATTAAAGATTCGATTTCTCACTTGCATATAGTTTTGCAAACGCTCCTCGTAAGGACGACGTCGAATGGGTACATTTTCGGGAATATTTTCCACCTGTGTGGATGAGTCTTTTGTTAAAGGCTCACTCTGTAATATAGGCAAAGTTAAATTAGTTATGCTTTCGGGGGCATCCGGCTGGATTTGGATGCACCCGTTCGGCGGTTTTCCGAAAACTTCCGAACACATGTCTGACATTGGGGTTTGTATACATTCAAAGCACCACACCCATAGCAAAATATACGACGATCAGCTAGGCAGTTTTCCCACATATGGCCATCCTCCTCACAATTCCAACACCTTAACGTTGATTGGCTACTGTGAATGGCTGCTAACTCAACTGCAGCTGTTTCATTGTCTGAATGAACTGAATCTGTTTCATCCAGACTACATACTTGGCGTCGGTTCAAATTTGGTTTTGCCTTACTAGGGGTGTCTAATGAACCGCCAAGCTCTTGTGTCAAGTTTTCACCCATTTTGACCAAGCGGCGCAAATGACCAATAGAGTGGACTGGTTGATACAACAGCTTTTGTCGGATTTCGGGGCGCAAGTTATGTTTAAGTATCTCTAATAATTCTTCTTCCTCTATTCTGACAGAATATTTGTCAATTAGGGAAGCAACTGCATCATAATATGCCGCAAATGATTCACCAGGCTTTTGCTTCCTGGACCTAACCATTTCTCGACTCATAAAGTCAGAGCGGTAATCTTTATAATGTTGGCGAAGGGATGCACAAATGTTCGACCAAACGATTTGGTTTACTTGTTTATGGTATCGCCAATACCACTCTCGTGCTTTTCCAACAAACAGTATATGAATATGCTTGCACATTGACGTAAAATCACTGTCTAACGTTTCATCAGTGAGGGACTTCACGCGATAAATAAATTCTTCGACTCCTAATCCATCCGCAGATCCATCAAATAGAAGATTCCACTTTTGCATGGTGTTTGTAACCTTTCTAGGAACTACCGCTGGTGACTGAGTCTCGCGAATTGCAGGTAGTAATAATTGAGCATTGCTGGGGCTAGAGCTTGGACGGGAGTTAGGGTCATTGCTGACATTCAACGTGGACATGATACGGGTAATGGATTGCTCAATCATTCCTTGAACTAAAGTGTAATCTACCTCATTATTTCGACGGGCATTTCCAGAACGATGGGGTCTAGCTCGTCTTCTATTTGTTTGTCTGGATGGAGGGACATTGGTATTATCGAGGCTATGACTATTGTCTAATGCAGACGACTGCATTGCACCAGCCTCATCGTTACGTGGTTCTTGTAAATCGGGGGGTTGTGAAGTCTGAGCTTGATTAGCACCACTCGTCAAGCTTCGGGTTATAATTGTTCTATCCGGGGCAACGGCAGAAGGTATCTTTGGAATTGCTCCTGGCGAGCAGTTCCCTACTACTACTTTCAAGTCTCGTTGACTTATTTCTTTATTGCAAACATAGCAAACATTATTTTCTTCTAACCAACTTTCAAAGCAGAGTTTATGAAAAATATGTTTGCACGGTAGCACAAAACAAGGGTGAGTATTGTTTATTTCCTAAAAAACTGTTCCTGGGGACGACATACGTTGACAACAAAAACACAAAGGTAATATTATTGACCAATATTACACATTAAACTCGATGACCGTGATAAGTTAAATTGGTTTATTGAAACTAAAACCGAAAGGATACTAACTAGGGAAAGTTCAAAATCTGCGCAAGTCTTCTTGTTCGGCAAGTGGACGAAAAGCTTCATGCTCACAAGTTCCAGACAACAATAAGAGCATTACAAAATTATGATCTAACTCCTATGTAAACCTATTCGATATTATGTCTATTGAAAGTTAAAATCGATCCATCCGTTAAGCAAGGAAAAATTTATTTTAGGGACAATCAGTACTGGTATCCGGCTTTCTCCAAATGCACAGTATTCTGGAATTGTATTAAACAGTATTTCCAAGCAACAATGTAACAGACCGATAACGCTTCCAACGCATAAGAAGACAAAAGAGCAAAATTGTGGTGTGAGTGTAAGTCGAGTTATAGCGGGTGTTATTTACTATAATTTATACTTAATTCTTGAAATGATAGAAAAGTTTAATAAGATTCTCGGCCTGGTATCCATCTTGAATCACCATCTTCGTAGTCTTATCAAACTAGACTATGCACTCCCACATCTACACTCGCGGAAGTCAGACGAAACTCATCTAAACAGCGTCAGCAGGTGTGATGGGATATTCGAAAAAAAAATTTTTTTTTTTTTTAATTTACTTCAACACCACCAGAAGGTGTGTGGCAGCTAACAAGCGAATTATTGATTCTATGTGTGCGTACGTCTACACACGATCATACTTAAATCAACAGAGATCGGGTAGTGGCATCTCTAAATTTGTTCATGCAATGGCTGGCCTGAGCTAGCCTATACATTTAGGTAACCCTCAAATTAGCTTGCCCCACGTTGGGCGCCAAAAATTTATGTAGCAACCCATAAAGGGTAATATAATGTTTGTATATGTGTGTGGGACTCCACATACATGCACGCATACACATATGAGAAGACATGTGACCAGGAGATGGAATTCTGGTAAACACAAATACAGTTGAGAGGTCACGGCGGGGGAGTCCTCTGGACCGTAGCTCTTTCGGGATGGGATGGGTTTTTGCCATGTCTCAACCGACATTACATAAAGATTAATTTTAGGACTCCATAACGGAAACTAAATGCGAGAGCTTAGCTCTCTTAACTCAAAAACTACATAGATAACTAAACGAAACCAACGAAACTAGATCGGTTACTAACCAAAACTCAAAAGATTCCAACAAAGAACTTGAAATGAAAAAAGGTGAAGGCGGTCATCTGTTTAAGGGAGTATTGGGGCGAGGTCAAAGGTGATGGTCGACACTCGCTTTCTTTACCCTACCCTACCATGATCTTCGATACGAATACGACTCGAAAATCCCAAAAAAAAAATGTATACTACCTTCTACGTTATCAACACACTGTCCTCCAGGAACATACTAAAAACTTACAGACTCATTGTTTTCATTATAGCCATACAAATTCAACTTTTATTAAACATAATTAAGTTTACATTCCAACCGAAAACACTAATTCAATAACTACGGTTATTCGAAGTTAGACTTATATCACTAGAAAAGTTTCTGAACAAAAAAAAATATGCCAAGATTATTTAGGTTCACCCTAATGTTGCTTTATTAGCGGCCTATTTATGTAGGTATAAATTTATTATACTAATCAGCGATATCTTCATAGATTGGCCAAGTGACGAAGCATACCAGGCAATCAGCTAACACACTAGCTTACTAGGCAGGCTTACGATTTAGTTTATGCATACATATTTATGTATGTATTTATTTACTTGTTTAAGTAGAGTTAGCGTTAATGTTTGTTTATGTTTGGTTCTTTCTCTTTCTCTTTTGTTTTTTTTTTTTATACCCAGCGTACTAGTACTAGTACAAGGGTATTATAACTTTGTTGGGATAACTGTTGGTCCTCCATATATCAATATCATCAGGATCGAAAAAAAATTTGATTGAGCCATGTCCGTCCGTCCGTCCGTCCGTCTGTCCGTTAACACGATAACTTGAGCAAATAATGAGATATCTTCACCAAATTCGGCATGCCTACTTATTTGGGTTCAGAATAGATTGGTATTGAAAATGGGTAAAATCGGACCATAACCACGCCCCTTTTTCGATATCGATTCTTAGGCCGATTTGATCAAATTTTTTGAAAAGGGGCGTGGCACCGCCCACATATATTTGAAAAAATTTTCAAATTTTGACTCTCAATAACTTCAGAACAGTTTGTGGTATATAACGAAATTTTCTAGCGGGAATACTATTTTTGTGTTAAATTCAGCTATGGAAAATAAAAGAAATCGCTTGGCGACCACGCCTACTTTTTTATAAAAGTTATATTGAAAGGAGGTGGAAATATTGAAAAGTCCATATCTAATTAACTGATACCGCTATAATAATATAATTTGGTACATACATCAATTTTCATATTCTTAACATTATTTTTGCAAAATTTTGGAAAGTGGGCGTGGCACCGCCCACTTATGAGTCAGGCAATTTTCAAATTCGACTGCTAATAACTTCAGAACGGTGTGAGATAGGTTTACGAAACTAGGTACCAGGCATGTTATGTTTATGTAGAGTACTACCACAGAAAATAAGAAAAATCGGTGAACGACCACGCCCCTTTTTGGACTAAAGTTCTCTAAACGAGAGTTAGGAAACCGGAATATGCAATATCTGTTTAACTGATAAAGATATAATGCTAAAATTTAGTACACTCATTCACCTGATGATGTTTTTAGTGTTGTTTAAGAGTTTTTTTGGTAATATTTTGGGAAATGGGCGTGACACCGCCTACAAGTGAATAAACAAAATATCAACGTTTCACTATTAACAAGCCACTGTGAAAGTATCATAAAGATCTGCAATGAAAACTGATCTTCAAATAGGGACAAACAACATAATAAAATCCGTGGGCGTGCCACCACCCACTTTTTTAAAATTATGTAAATATTGATTAATGGACACATATGTATATCCGTGTATCAAAAATATCACAAAATAAGTTAAAAGTTATGGGCATGGCACGCCTTCTTTTCCAAAGTTATATATAGGACATGGTATAACCCTTGAAAAGATCGATTCAGTACTTTTGGCTCATGTAAGCGGTTGAAGCTTAATAAGCAAGGGGCGTGGCCGCGCCCACTAAATTCGCTATTGTTTAGGCTCGGAATAGATTGGTTTTTAAAATGGGCGAAATCGGATGAAAACCACGCTCCTTTTTCTGAAAACTAACGCTGGGTATTTAATGTTCGGTTCACCCGAACTTAGACTTCCTTACTTGTTTTTTTTACTTTTAAACTAAGTAACTATTTAAATATGTACATTCTTATGTGTATGTAGGTAACCCAAGGGAAAAGGGGCATTCAATACCAACTGACTATTCAATTTTTCTTATTCAAAAAGTTACAATTTGAAAGTTTATTAAGCATTATGAAAAATACTAAATTAATTCATGACTTCGATTATGATGTTTACTAGGAGGTAAATTGGGTTCAACTCTTATGTTCAAAAATTACTAACAACAAAAGGTTAATTAAAATTATATGAATCAGCTAATTTATCAATTATATAATGATCCGGGCCGATTGCCGGTGAAAAATACAAGTAACTATAAGTTCGCTACTGTACGTACCACGCCATCATAATTCAACAACAACCTACTCTAGTTAACTAGGGATCGATTGTTTTATTAGTTCAAATGTTTATTTGTTTTTCTTACTTTTTTTCGTTTGTGCAATACAAAAAAAAAATAAACAAAACAACCTTTACGCGCTGTATGCATAATTGCGCCCGCGTTGTACAAATTTACATACATATTTAAGCATAACAGGTGTACATATGTATGTACATACTTTTGTACAGTTGGCGCAAAGCTAGTTATGCTCGTATGTATGAAGATTTGATTTTGTCAAAAATTAAAGCAAAAAAAATAAACAAAACTAAAGCAAAAACAATAATAGCAAAAGGTAAATAGATATGTTTGTAACTTACATTATGTATGAATGTATGTTGCAGTACTCCAGCGATGAAAGGCCTTCCAGCGTTGTTGTTATTGCTATATCTTGGGCGAAACTATTGCTTTGTCTTTGCTTTTTGATTAAAGATGATTTCTTTAGTGTAACCAAATGCACATCGATCACTTACAGTGGCACAAAATGTTATACTATAATTGCAAATTTTAAACTTTTTCGAATAAAAAGTTTTTTCTTTCTTTTTTTTTGTTTTTTTTTTTTTTTTTTGGAGATTTTTGTTACTTTCAAAACATTTGAACTAATGTCTTTCCCTTAAATAAACAACTTTTTATGTTTTTTTTTTTTTTCTTTTTTGTCTTTAAGCTACTTTTCATACACCTTTTATACAATTTAAGGTTTTTCTTGTTTTTTTTTTTTTCTTTAGGCGTTTTTTTTTGTTTTTCTAAACTTTATTATCTTTAGTTTCACGAAAACTTTATTAAATTTAAATGTTAAATTCTATCTTTTCCTTTTTTCTTTAAGAAACTTAATTTTGACGTATTACGAATTTTTTCTAATTTAGTTTAAGTAGTGTTTGTTTTTCTTCTAAACCAGCGTAACTACCTCGCAAATCGTTTATTAATTACATTAGTTTAGGTTTATTGTAACACTGATATTTTGGCTTAGCTTGGTTGTTTTTGGCACACTGTACACTCTTGTCACTATACATATGTAGATGGTGGCAGGAGATGCGGCCGGCTACTTTGCTGCGCGCCTGGTTGGTGGCGGGAATAACAGGTTTCGGGAAAAAGCCCTTTGTTGAGGTTAGGGACTGCAGATTCCTTTCTCGGGTGTTTATTCTGCAGGATGAGTCTGATGAAAGTCAGGTGGTCACATGGACTACTAAGGCAGGTCACAATGATCCTGAACAAAAAGATCCCACACCCCCTCCTATGGATTTTGGCCAAATAGGGCCCAGCCCACGCGGCTTGGACACGCGTCTGGAGGTTATGGGTGTGTTTGAAGCGAGTGATTCCAACAGTTCGCTGAAGACTCACTATTGGACAAAACCCGATTGTTAAAATTTAAAAATTCACACTAATTGAAAAACTAAACTCTTACCTTTTATTAAGTGGAGAAACTGGAGGTTATGGGGACACCGGTATCACAAAAAAAAACTTATGGACCTGTCCGCCCACTTACGGGTGTGATGATAAAAACAGCAAAGAGGCTAACTGTAGTCGTTCAGGCTCTTTTATACCTTCTGGTCTCTACCTTTCGGCTTCTGATTTTGACATTTGCCTAACTGCGTTTTAGAACTAAATAATGTCACAGAAATGCGTATTTTCATCCATTGACATAAAACTAATACAGAGTGTCATTGATGATGGAATTTTGCATTTTCCTAACCACTGAGTCTTATATGACTCACTCAGGCACTTTTCCCCATTTCGGAGTTTTGAACAGAGATATCTCTGTAAAAACCTAGCTATGGTTATTTACCTTTCAGCAAATAATAGATAATTTGCAGTTTTTAATACAGGCAATCAAATAAATATGATAACTCGGCAATAAAGTCCTGCAGTCATGTTCACGCATGCGAGAATTTTTATTTCACTAGGGGGATAGGTACACGCAAAAAGATTTTGTGGCACAAGCGACCATTACACATACTAGTATTCAACTACAATTTTCATGTTCAAATTGTTCTAGTTTGAAAAAGTTCAAACTCTAATTACCTTATATGCATTCTTTTAACTATCAAGTTAGTAAAACAAAGTTTGTTTTTAGTGTTTATTTGTTTTTATAACTATTATATGCATTTTTCAGTTGCATTGACCTTTTTCAATCAAAATTTAAAATATATTTTTCAATTCTACTTTAACCTCGTAACGACACTGTATAAGAATATTCCGTCTACTGTGGAAAGGCATCGGAAATCTTGAATTTTTTACTAGTTCATTTCATTCCATTTTGAACTACTATGAAACTGGTATATTTCAACTATATGCAAACTAGTATATATATACTAGTAGATGACTGGTATGTTCTGGTCGAAATCTGACAATTGCAATTTCGTAGGACAGCAACAGTGTAAGAATACCAGTTGCTTATATGACAGTTGGCTGACTAGTTGGGCTTAGTGCACATACTAGTTGTAAAGTAGTTTTCAACTAGTTGGTTTGATTTCAGGTTGTTGTATTAGGCTAGGACCATACCACAGGGCGGTTGGTAAGTCTCTATATAGCCACTTCGTGTCATGGAAACCGCAATTCTTAAGCAATCTCCATTGGACCGTAGTACGGGCAAGACACTCAAATAATATTAGATTTTAAAAATACTAACTACTTCTCAACGCGAGTCGAACCGAGAAACACGCAGAACACAAGAACTTAATAGACGTATGCACTTATACGTAGTCAGCTCAACGAATAAAATACCTAATAAAACCTTTATTATTACTCACCCATACCATATATACGTCCTTCAGCTATCAAAATAGGGTGACGTCCTTTCCCCAATGTAGCGGCTCAACAGTAATTTATCTTTCATTCGCGTTCAACCAGGCAATATCAATTGGCATCGCATCGTACTCCTTGTAATTAACCGTAAAAGTTGTTACTTGTAATGCCAGACAAACTATATAAACAGTACTACTTACATATGTACATTTGGTGCGAGCATCGGCTCTTCATCTGGATCCATATCTACATATAAGCGATTGCCATCATTTCCGGCAAATGCCCTTAAATTTTGCTCCAAAGTAAACGATGTCTAGTTTTTTCAGCATCTACTTGATGTACGTATGTCGGTTTACGAAGTGGTGCATTTACGTCCAACATACCTAATTTGTGTAAAATCAATTTCACAATGAATTCGACAAACCAACTACTCAATCGGCAATGAATGTATGCGACACCAGAGTGCCCCAACCATGGCTCTTGGCCAACAAATGAGCCTTAATGGATTCGGCAACAGTACCAATTTGAGTGACCTTTAATAGCATGCAATTGCAAGCCTTCTTTCCTAAGCGTAGGACGTACGATGATCTGAGGTTAGGGTGACTATCTAAAGAGAGAATATTGGTTTGCACTTGTTGATTGATAGGGAGATAGAAACGGGGGACAGATTTCAACTTACTCGTTGCCAAGGAGTAGGATGTTATTCTTCTTTCCTAAGCCTTCGTTTCAACAGCTGTTTGTATACGCTTAGGATTGGTTTCGGTCAAATCATCACCAACGAGTGGAATTGGTGTAGCGGCAGTCATTGCCGACCAGGTATCCCAATGATCCTGATCGAAGGGATCGTCAATGGAACTCAGGGGCAGCAACATCCATACCAATTTCGACCTTGCCAGTGTAGCCACCCGTGGCAATAGCATCTGGGATCAACTCCAAAGCTTTCTTGTTCGATTGAACGTTGGGCGCAAAACCACCCTCATCACCAATATGCCGGCCCTGTGGCATCCAAACCAACCTTATCCTTAATAACCCTCCTTAAATGATGATATACTTAGAGCAAATTTTCATGGCATCAGTAAAACAGGCAGCGCCAGATGGTAGAATCATAAATTCTTGCATGGCCTATTTATTGCCAGCATGACGGCCACCATTGATCACATTGAATGCTGGTACTGGCAATATGAGATCTTTATTGGAAGCCAAATCAGCAATACACTGATACAATGACACCCTTCTTGGCGGCGCCACCCTTGCACGCAACCAATGAGATGCCAGATTTGCCACGATTTGTCGCTGTCACGCAATTCGCCTCGGTGCACAGATCAACCTCAACATTGGGATTGCCACGTGAGTCGAAGATTTGACGAGCGAAGATCGACTTGATGGACATATCTGATTTTAAGCGTTTATGAATAATAATGGTAATCTAAATGTAGACGGAACTCTGGCACCAAAATTCACCAACAAAATATTTTACCAGTCCAAGGGAGAAAAGTGGGTCAAAAATGATAAAACCTGCAAAGAGAAAAAAGGGTTAAATATTAATCGTTGCACAAATATATATGCGTATATGTATGTCCATACAAATGCGTCTCAAAAGCATGTGCCGGCCGCCACAGCATTTGGAACATATGTATGTACCTTTTCCAAGTAAATTGCGCTGCTACCGAAACGATACAGTATTTCGGGCAGCGCTAATACAATACTCACCGGACCACAGCTATGCGCCCACCAGGCGCTCCTCCAACTGCATCCCAGAGTCCATGCCCAATGTGTCCATGCCGACCTGAAAAGAAAGAAAAAATAAGGTTAGACACAAAATTTTCATGTAAAAATACAAATTTACTTACCTCTGCTACTACTGGTGACCACGCGTGCCGGAAACAATAAGAATAATGAATTGGGTCATTTTTTCTCTACTACGCTAGCAGAGAAAAAATGAACAATGAATTTTCTCTTTCTTTTCGGCACTTTTCTATGCAAATACCTGCCCTAGTGAGTAAATGTAAATATGTATGTACGACATATTTTTCGGTCGCGAGCTTCGCTTGACCACTCACTAGCGATGCATAAACACACATACGTATATATGGCGCTCGCATTGCCAATGATCACGGCAGCGCGCTAGTGATGCTACGGTTTTGGTCAACGGGCACCAAAAAACCCGACATGCCAAAAAGTCGGGACCGCTTACTGTGGGCGAAGGGGGGACGAAATCTACGTTCGTCCCACTCCCCGGCGACCGTGCCGAGGCAAAAAAAAATTAAAAAGTCCAAAAAATAAAAAGTTTTTTTTCACTTCTGGAAAAATTGTTTTTGGTTGTTTAATTTTTTTTGATTTTGGCTTTGTTTTTTCAGAGGGGCAGGACTGTTTTGCCCACAAAACAACCATAATAAACCCGAAAACCGCCCTCCACCCACACTCTCTACCAGGCTCGGTACCGAATTTCGAGTTCCGCCGGGATTACAGTACCGACCAAAGCAAAAATGTCGCTGTGTGCGCAGCCCTAGTGAGCACTAGTGAACTGTAGCAAAATACATCTATGTACATATGTATGAAAATTAGCGAAACGCACTACCGGGTGATCCCGTAGTTGCAATAAAGTTTTTTGGATGCGTTCCCGTGGTACGGTGCCGTATGACAATTTTTGGCAAAATTATGTCTGCCAAGCATTTAGTTGCATTAGTCTGCAAAATTGCAAAGACTAATCATAAAATAAAAAAAATATACATTTATATAAAAAATAATTTCGCCACCCACTCTTACCGGCGTCGGTCATATAACGGCGCAAGAATCGAACCTGGTTCGGAACCACGGCCATTCCGACCAGTACACGGGGTATCGGACTCACTACCGTTCCTACCCTTTCAAAAGAGTTTCATCTAAACTCGACAATTTAGACTGGCCATTCAGCCGTGCCAGCTAAATCTTTTTTCTACCGAAAATTTAGACTGGCCACTCAGCCGTGCCAGCTAAATACAAGCCACGTAACTAAGACCTTCGTAGACTGGCCACACTGCCGCGCCAGCTACGCAACCCTAATAATTAGTATGTAAGATTAGATTAAGCCTAAAAATAAAAATAAAATTTTTTTTCTTCTCGTTGATGTAACATATGTACTGGCAAGAAATATACATCTTTTTATTTTAAAATTTTCTTCCACCTAGCTCTAGGTAAGAAGCAGAGGTACGGACAGACGAGAAACCTCAATCTTCGGGAGGTCGCTCAAGGGCAGACAGTGGTGACTGCGCCATCCGGCACTCACCATCCTAGATATAAGCCAGTAGCTTTAAAAGGACGTGGTCGGAAATCCTGGGGGCGGATTAAGATGTTGCGTATCGCAAGGGGGCCGGCATGTTTAGGCCCGATGCCTAAAGTCTTAAAAAATGCGGCACCCTAATGTCACTTTTTGTTTTATACAAAACCCCAACACCAAGCCACCCACATGTATGTACATGCACGCATATTCATGTTTGTCAGCAAACATATACATGCAGGTGGGTGTGCATGTATCGGTTCACCTCCCCTTAAAACCGGAGGCTGAAATTCGGGGTTCAACGGTTGTCCGCGACTGGACAACCGTCTACTTTTCCAGCGAACGTTGCAGACACCACACCACGGCCACCCCAGGATTTTCACCGTCAGCCAATATCGAAGGTAAAACAATTTGTAAAATTATAACTTTCAATTCAAATATACGGCCACATTATAACGAGAATATCGTGCTTTCTTATTTCTCTTCTCACTAAATCACAAATCGACTGCGGTGCGTCCGAGCCACGGCCGCTCTTAAGAACCACCGCATCCGACTTTGTTCAAATTTTTTTCTATTTTTACAAAAAAAATTAAAAAAATCCGTAATGATTGTTCACTATGTTTGAATCTGCAGGACCTAGCAAAAAGTGTTGTATGTACTGATTATAGTAAATTTTATAAGATTTAAAATTTTTCAAACCGTTTTGGAAGAGCTCAGTTTGTTCTTAAGATATACACGATTAAGTGGAGCCATCTTTTTTGTTTTTTGAAATAACGTTAAATCGTAAATATCTCAAAAACGGTACCATTCAAATAAAAATAACCTTGATTTTCGGAATTAGGAGGTGATTTTACATAGGAATTTCACTATGGCGTCTCTGGTGCAGAAAAAAAGTTGGAATTTGAGATCCAGTGTAATTAAAGGTGTTCTTGGTTTTTCAACTTCTCGCTCTACCGCCACCATCTTGAACGCCCTTAGCAATTACAATGTTGTCCCATTATTAAAGTAATTTTTTAATTAGAATATTTTCCTCTAGAAAAAGTACAATAAAACATACGAAACCGTTTTTTCTGAAAAAATATGCAACGGCATCACATTTTTCTCCAGATCTGCTTTGTGTTGACTTTTATATTAAATAATTTTATGACAATTCTCAAAAAATAATTTTGTTAATCTAATTCATTTGTAAGATATGGTGTGATAGTTAGTGAAATAGTATTCAAATGAAAATACATATGTACATATTTTAACTATGTTTTACAGGCTGGAATATGTTCAAGGAGTTTTTAAATGAATAAGTAATGCATGTTGGTAGTGACACATATTCTGTCTTCTGTTGACCAATCATTATCGTGCTTCTCAGGAGTGAACAAGCCAAAATATGTTGGGAGTGTAGGCGGATTAAATTCGGAGGCAATGAGAGCCTAACTTAGGAGAGTAAAGCAACATTGCTAAATACTGCTCCTTTGACTAGGTGCAGGGGCTAAGATTACTTGGACCCGTCTTTTACGGAAGCAGGGTCTTAAATACATAATTGAAATTATTTGAGTAATAAAGTAGTAAAGTTTACTAAGTTGTGACTTTGTTCTGCAAGCTTTGCCCCCCACTTGCTTACCTCATATCTTCTCGTAGAAAATGACAGGCCTTTTGCTGGATATGAACTCAGGACTCTCCGGCACTCCCTTTCGGTATATACCTGAGTATTGGGGAGGCCATTTGGTGTTTCCAGGGAAACCTTTTAGGGCATCATCATACCTATCTTGGACTCATGCTAACCTAAAGGGTAGTAGAATTGAATTTAATTCATTCTCTGCATCGGAATCACCCGATTAAGGGATGTTAAACGTTCAAATTTTATTTAATGTGATTCGTTCAAAATGTATTCAGTTTCTTCAGAACTTGTGTGGCTGTTTATGCCCTAAGGTGCCCTTTGGCTCTTGATGCCCTAGGGCGTCCTACAACTCGTGATGCCACGGCGGAGCATCGGCGCCTATTTTAGATACAGTCTTCACGACTGGCCATACTACCATTGTCACTGACACCCTAACGCAGCAACACTTTACACGGTAGGACCCCTGCTAATTGTAACTTCTGGAAGTAAGCCCATACCCACTTCTTGCGGGCCAGAGTTTGGCGACAGAAATCAGTAAGGTAAATGTAAGCCAGCAACATAAAAACATAAGGTCTTGCTTCCATGCCCAAACTTTAAGGGCTTTTTCATATTATAAAAAGCTCTCTCATGCTTCCCCCTTAAAACGGTCGCAAATTTAAACCGACAGTGAAACTTTTGGAAATCTTCCTGAAAATGATTTAAAAGTATTTTTTCTACGTTATTCAATCTCCACGTCTGTACATTGAAGATATTTAAAAAAAAAAATGATGTCAGGGGTCATTATTAAGCCTCTAGAACCCAAATCAGCCTTTTTTAGCATTTTTGTCTGTCTGTCTGTCTGTATGGTTGTCCGGGCATCACTCAAAAACTACTGAACATAATTGAATGAGATTTTTACCACTCTATCGACATTTTTGACTACACTATTACTAGCTGAGGTGAAAAGATAAAGCAAGATAGCACCAGCTGTCGCTTCATCGGGTATTGCTGCCACTCTACTCCCTGGAGGTAAAACTGCGCACACTATGTTTAAGATACCCTTAAAAATGTATGCTAATGAAACCCCAGTTTGTGCCGTATCGCGAAATAGTGACAAGGCGAAGGTTTTTCCAGAATGCAGCCTAATTGTTTGGGACGAGTGTACGATGGCACACAAGAAAGCTGTGGAAGCTGTCAGTCGTACTATGCAAGATATCCGGCGAAACGATTCAATCATGGGAAAGGTAACAGTTTTATTTTGTGCAGATTTCCGTCAGACACTTCCCGTTATAACTGGGGGAACAAGGGCTGGTGAAGTCTGTGCATGCCTCAAACGGTCGGTGCTCTGGCCAATGGTAAATAAATTAAATCTAACGTGGCAACCCGAATGCGCAAGAATTTTCGGATATCCTGCTGAAAATTGGCCAGGGTTTACTTCCCGAATCGAATGGATTAGTAACTCTGCCAGAAAATCTTTGTAATATTGCGCCTTCAGTAGAAGAACTTATTTCTTCGGTTTATGGAGGCGTTTCTCAAGTAACGCCCCAGAATAATGCTTGGCTCTGTAAACGAGCTATACTTACGCCCAAAAACGACCAAGCAGCAGAAATAAATTACAGTATTTTAAAAAAAAAGTTGATGAAGAAGACGTGGTATACCGGTCAATAAACACGGTTTTAGGCAGAGCCGAGACTACGAACTATCCTGTTGCGTTTCTCAACTCTCTTTCTGCACCCGGACTTCCCGCTCATAGCACCGCTTTAAAAAAAAGGCATTCCGATTATGTTGCTTCGTAACTTAACCCCTCCAATGTTATGCAATGGAACTGGCCTTAAAGTTACGTCTCTTCGAAATAATATTATAGAAGCAGAAATTCTTAAGGGTTGTGGAGCAGGCGAAATAGTTTCCATACCACGCATACCCATACTACCAAAAAATTTTCCATTTCTCTTCAGACGCGTGCAGCTTCCTGCGAGTGTGTGTTTCGCTATGGCAATTAAAAGGTCGCAAGGTCAGACACTTCGAGCAGCCGGTATCGATCTTAGGACAAACTGTTTCTCACAGGGACAATTGTATGTTGCTTGCTCAAGGGTTACTGGCCCATAAAATTTAATTTGTTTCTAATTTTTAATATGGGAAGAACATCAAATGTTGTATATAAATAAATTCTTTAGACTTTGTTTAATTATGGAAAATATCTTTTTTTTTATTTAACTAAATACAACTGTAAATAATTGAATTACATTTGAAGCCCTTGCTACATGCATTATAGAACTATTAAAATAAATTAATAAAATAAAGTTAGTCCCAGAGTTTTATTTCGACGCTTTCAAAAAAATTATTATGCTGATTCTTCATTATAACTTTTACGAATACGAAGTCGCGGGCATCAGCTAGTCAGTAAATAAAAAAGTATGAAACTCAGTACTATTTTTATAGGGGCCTTGTTTTATGCCCCCTTTCTCGTGTACTTCCAAAATACAACACTTCCAAACTCCTAAGGGCGTTCGCTTTGACGTCTGTCAAAACAGATATCACCTTTGATTATTACACTATGCTGTAAGCCGAAATCTTATCATTTCAGTTGGTGCATGTCATGATTAAATAATTTATATGGTTACCGTAGCAGCAAACTCACTTGTTCTTCTCATATACAGTTACAGATCGTTGTGTCAAATTATCACATGCTTTGTTTTCTTGTTTACATTTTATGCACAGTTCGTGGAAAAGCTAATAGTTTCGCCTGCGTTAGTTTACAAAACAAATTAATATTGCGTTGTTGTGCACAAATAATTTATTAATATTGCGTTTCTGTGTAAAAATTCGTTTGCGTTAGTATACAAAGTGTATTAAAATTCAATAATTACATTGAATAAAATTTGCTAAAATTGCAACACGTGAAAGGTGCGAATGAAAAGAAAACAAAACAGCTGAACTGTTGACAGAACTAATATGACGAAAACGGTAATTTCGTATTCTCTTTTGTTTCGAGGTAACCATATAAATTACACTGGTTTATAGCCAAAATGCACCAGAGACGCCATAGTGAAATTCCTATGTAAAATCACCTCCTAATTCCGAAAATCAAGGATATTTTTAATTAAATGGTACCGTTTTTGAGATATTTACGATTTACCGTTATTTCAAAAAACAAAAAAGATGGCTCCACTTAATCGTGTATATCTCAAGAACAAATTGAGCTATTTGAAAACGGTTTGAAAAATTTGCAAGCCTATAAATTTTACTATAATCAGTACATACGACACTTTTTGCTAGGTCCTGCAGATTCAAACATAGTGAACAATCATTACCAGGCGCGTAGCCAGAAAAAAATTTCGGGGGGGGTTTTGGCCAAAGTGTCAGTAAATAAGAATTACCTATAAATACACATATATTTATATTTTCACATATTACATATTTATACTTTTATTTATTTGAAATTTTCCTCTTTCTTCACGGCTAAAAATTTGAGCCTAAATTTTAAACCATTCATTGGTTTACACAATTTTTTAAACTTTTTGGAAATAAATTCCAAACCTTTCTCAATTTTTTGCGGTTTAGATTTAAAACTTAACTGGGATAAACAAACACGGTACTTTTCGCACAAAATTCATGAGTGCGCCGTAGCTCAGTAGGTAGAGCATTGCGCACTGATTTGGGGCACGTCGGTTCGAGACCTAACGATTTTTAAAAAAACATAAAAAATTGTTAACAACATTTTCGGTATAAAATTTATATAATTTTTATTAGGCGCATTTCTATGACAACCGTCGTAAATTTAGTTCTAAACCAAATTTGGTCATACACTTTAGATCAGTATGTCTGCGTTCAAAGGGTTTTTTGGAATATCCAGTAAAATTAACTTCTTTAGACTAATTTAATTATTTTTGAATGAAAGTATGTGCAAATACATAATGAAACTTCTGCAAATCAAAGTTCAAAAGTTTGTGGAAAATTCATGAAAATTTAAGAAATCTCGAAAAAATTTCATCGAAATTTCTAACTTTCTCGTAAAATTTTTTTGATTTTTTTCGAGTATGCAGTTTTGCTGCTCGTTCAATTGTCAAAAGCCGACCAAGAGCATTTTCTTCAATATAAAAATATTACGCTTATAAATTTGTATGGAAGATAATGCACTTGGCTACAAATTGCCAAAAATCGAGTAATTCTTCTAGCGGCTTAAGATTGCTATCTTTGTTCACTTTAATTGAACGGGCCACAAAACTGAAAACTCGAAAAAATTTAAATATTTTTACTAAAAAGTTAGAAATTTTTATGAAAATGTTTCGAGTTTTCTTGAATTTTCATGAATTTTCCACAAAGTTCTTAACTTTGAGTTGCAGTATTTTTCTTGTTTTTTTGCACATTCTTTCATACAAAAATAATGAAATTAGTCAAAGGAAGTCAATCTTACTGAAAATTCCAAACTACACTTTGAATACCTATGTAGCCCCAAAAAGTTTTAAATCTAGGCTAAATATTTTAGCCGTGTACAAAACAATATTTATTTTTATTGTTTGTTTTCAAATTTTGTGTAGGATTTCTTCAGGCTTTGGCAAGAAGTAAATAGTTGTCGCTTTATTTCTTGAAGAAAAACTGAAGCTTCGGAAAAATAAAAACAAAAAATGAAATAACATTGAAATTCATATAAAAAGCGGAAAATTGCAATTATTCAACATGCAAAACGGAACATCAACATTTGTTGGCTATTCATGACAATTTCATAGTCAAGAAATACTTGAAAATATTTCTTAATCATTTTCTTTTCAACAGCATACCGGGCTTTCTTTTAAACGTTTTCAATCTTTTTTTGCCAAATTAGCGTCACTTTTTAGTATCACCTCACCAGTATAAGTACAATTTAATTGTTACTTTCTCTGATAATTCAATACGACTGCGTTGTGTACAGCTTAGTAATTTTTGGAAATTTTTTGGCAACCGTGACTATAATAGCGAGGGACACTCATTTTTACGATTTTTGCCCGCTGTATTCATAGCTCGAAAAGCAGTTAGTTTGGCGCGAATTTCTTAAAGGGCCAAATGAGTGAACCGTTGCAGGAATTTAGTTGTGACCTCTCAGACTTGCTCTGACAATTAATTAGCGACTACCAATAACTTCTCTCAGTGTGAAATATTATTTAATTTTATTCTTTCGTATTTTCATTATTGCTATTAATGCTAATTTCTTCACAGGGGTTTTAAAGGTAAATAGAGTAATTATTCTAGTACAGACGTATATTTTTTAATTTTCGGAAATTTCGGGGGGGGGGGTTGAACCCCCAAAACCCCCCCCTGAATACGCGCCTGATCATTACGGATTTTTAAAATTTTTTTTGTAATATTTTTGCAGATATTTTTTCCCTCCTCTGAGCTCTGTTTTATTACAAAAAAAACAAGCTATCAGTGAACAAAATCGATGAACTAATACAAAAGTTGTAAGCATTCAAGTAAATATATCCATTTAATACTTAAGTACCCTACAAATAATAGCATATGTACATATGGTTCTGTCTTAACTCTATGATCTTATTTTATAAGTTACATATGTGTCTTGTTTTGACGCTTATTTAGATTAGGATCGGTTTCTCTTATGAGAAACCAACAGTAGTCGCCCATCACAGCGACATCCCAGAATCCTTGATACCGACTTTCAATCACTTTCATTTGCTGGTGAAACCTTTCGCCATGCTCGTCACTTTCGTCGCCAAGATTTTGCGGGAAAAAATTTAAGTGGGAGTGTAAGAAATGAATTTTTAAAGACATATTTACTCCTGAGAGAAAATAAAAAAGTAAATTAAATTTCAAAAAAAACGTACACAACGAGTTTTTTTTGCTTATTTTTAAAGTTTTTCCAATTCGCCTGTAAGAGTGGCCAATTTATGTAGAAATTGATGAAGAATCCGGTGGGACCTTTAGGCTCTCAAAAAAATCAATATTTTTGGTTTTTTTTAGGTTTTCTATGATTTCTATCTTGAGTGTCACACACCAAATATGTATAAAAAATCGCTGAAAATGCAAAAATATTTGAGATTCAAGTTTACTATGTTGTTCTTTTGTTTTTCAAGATTCACTTCTGCCAAAATCACCTTTTCGATTATAAACACAAAATCACGATTCACCTTGATTTTTTTTTTTTTTTTAAGAAGACTAGTTATTTACAAATTTTAAGATGAAAATATGTAAATTATTGTTAAAAAGTGACTTGAACTAAGGGGTTACTTGCAACCTAATAGGCTTGTAACAATGTATTTTAAAAAAACCGCAAATATAAACGTTTTAAGGAAAAAAAAACTAAGTGTGACGCTCAAGATATTTTGTGACGATCAAGAGATTTTGTTGCACGTAAACAAGAAATAATGCCAAATTTAAAGTGTAACGAAAAAAAGTTTATTTTTTACAAAAAGTAAATAAAAGAAAACAAAAATTCTTCAACAAACAAAAATTTTCATACGAAACTAAACATGTACATATTCTTTGATGTCTTTAACAAAATTTTAAAAACGGAAGTAATTCTTGAAGAAACTTATACACATACGCGCTTTATCGAGCTTTATTTTCTCGCGATATTTCCGTGCTCTTTCAGCCGCCGTTAATTTTTTTGTTTTACTCTTGAAAATTAAAAAATAAAATCAAAATTAAGCATTTTAAGCTATGAAGCAATATGTATGAAAAGTGATGCTCATGAAATGTTTGCCTATTTTGGTTTTTTCCGTAGGCAATTTATTTCCCAAATTCACAAATTATAAAAAAATGAGTTGAGACCATGTAAACAATGATTGTTAACTTTAATTTTTTACATTTAATATATTCACTTTTAAAAAAATTAGCGTGACGCTCAAGAATTTTTATCGCGCCCTTACCATGGTGTTCACAAAAACTACGCAAATCCACACTTTTTTTAATAGTTTTTGTTTTCGCTTTTTCACTATTGTAATAATTAAAGTTTGTACTTTTCTTACGTTATTTACTTTATTTAAATGAAAATTGAAAACTGCTAATATTTCTTAACTTTTTTCTTGATTTTATTTTATTTTGTTTACTAAAAATTCTAACGGGGGACACATGCTTTTGTATGAAAGGAGTCAGAGGGAGAAACAAAACATACTGAATAAACAAAAAAACAAATATACAAATTTGAGAATTATGTTTGTTTGTTACATATTCCTCGGTGATCACTGTCCCATTTTTTTTTTTTTTTTAATTTGTTTTTTACCTAAAATAGTAGTGTAAAGTGCGGGGACACAAAAATTGCGTTTTTTTTTAAATTGACCCATATACTAATGTGTCACTTATGTATTTATCTAATTTACTTTTTTATTTTCTTTCAGGAGTAAATATGTCTTTAAAAATTCATTTCTTACACTCCCTGTTACATTTTTTCCCGCAAAATCTTGGCGACGAAAGTGACGAGCATGGCGAAAGGTTTCACCAGCAAATGAAAGTGATCGAAAGTCGGTATCAAGGATTCTGGGATGTCGCTGTGATGGGCGACTACTGTTGGTTTCTCATAAGAGAAACCGATCCTAATCTAAATAAGCATCAAAACAAGACACATAACTTTTTCAAGTATAAAATAAGATCATAGAGTTAAGACAGAACCATATGTACATATGCTATTATTTGTAGGGTACTTAAGTATTAAATGGATATATTTACTTGAATGCTTATAACTTTTGTATTAGTTCATCGATTTTGTTCACTGATAGCTTGTTTTTTTGTAATAAAACAGAGCTTAGAGGGGGGAAAAAATATCTGCAAAAAAACAAAAAGTTTTCGAGATGCTTCCTCGCAAATTAAAATTTTTTTTATATTTTTACAAAAAAAATTTCAAAAATCCGTAATGATTGTTCACTATGTTTGAATCTGCAGGACCTAGCAAAAAGTGTTGTATGTACTGATTATAGTAAATTTTATAGGCTTTCAAATTTTTCAAACCGTTTTCAAATAGCTCAATTTGTTCTTGAGATATACACGATTAAGTGGAGCCATCTTTTTTGTTTTTTGAAATAACGGTAAATCGTAAATATCTCAAAAACGGTACCATTTAATTAAAAATAACCTTGATTTTCGGAATTAGGAGGAGATTTTACATAGGAATTTCACTATGGCGTTTCTGGTGCATTTTGGCTGTAAACCAGTGTAATTTATATGGTTACCTCGAAACAAAAGAGAATACGAAATTACCGTTTTCGTCATATTAGTTCTGTCAAAAGTTCAGCTGTTTTGTTTTCTTTTCATTCGCGCCTTTCACGTGTTGCAATTTTAGCAAATTTTATTCAATGTAATTATTGAATTTTAATACACTTTGTATACTAACGCAAACGAATTTTTACACAGAAACGCAATATTAATAAATTATTTGTGCACAACAACGCAATATTAATTTGTTTTGTAAACTAACGCAGGCGAAATTATTAGCTTTTCCACGAACTGTGCATAAAATGTAAACAAGAAAACAAAGCATGTGATAATTTGACACAACGATCTGTAACTGTATATGAGAAGAACAAGTGAGTTTGCTGCTGCGGTAACCATATAAATTATTTAATCATGACTGAAATGATAAGATTTCGGCTTACAGCATAGTGTAATAATCAAAGGTGATATCTGTTTTGACAGACGTCAAAGCGAACGCCCTTAGGAGTTTGGAAGTGTTGTATTTTGGAAGTACACGAGAAAGGGGGCATAAAACAAGGCCCCTATAAAAATAGTACTGAGTTTCATACTTTTTTATTTACTGACTAGCTGATGCCCGCGACTTCGTATGCGTAAAAGTTATAATGAAGAATCAGCATAATAATTTTTTTGAAAGCGTCGAAATAAAACTCTGGGACTAACTTTATTTTATTAATTTATTTTAATAGTTCTATAATGCATGAAGCAAGGGCTTCAAATGTAATTCAATTATTTACAGTTGTATTTAGTTAAATAAAAAAAAGATATTTTCCATAATTAAACAAAGTCTAAAGAATTTATTTATATACAACATTTGATGTTCTTCCCATATTAAAAATTAGAAACAAATTAAATTTTCTGGGCCAGTAACCCCTGAGCAAGCAACATACAATTGTCCCTGTGAGAAATAGGGATGGCCAAAAAAGATCGGTGTTTAAAAAAACCGGTTTTTTCTATTCGCGGTTTCGGTTTTTTCGATCTTTTTATCGCAACTGTCTTTAATCGATCTTTTTTCAAAAAAACCGAAAACCGAACTATCGACGCCTATTCCATTGAATTGTAAATATTAAATTATTTTTCGCGATAAGTGATGGCCCCGCATCTAAAAAAAGCCCACTTTGGCAATATTTTGATGAAAAAGGGAATAAAGAAGTTTTATGCAAGCTGTGTGGGGCGGTAGTAAAACTGGGAGGTGGCACGTCCAACTTAAAAGGACACCTCCAGCGCAATCATGCCGGTTGGGATAGAAATTATTTACCTTGTAACACCAACAAGAGCACCGATGATGTGTTGTGTTGTGATGGTTCTAATTCGAATGAAGAAGTCAGAACTGTTGATAGGCAGCCACCAATTCCAGACAAGTTTTTGAAATCATGTTTACTGTGACTTTTTTGAATTCAAGCACCCACATTTATATGTATTAGTACAAAAAAGTATTGTCTTTTTCAGAATTTTTCTCTTTTAAAAATTTGATTTAACTGTATTAACTTGAACTGAAAATTAAATATTTGTTGAATTAGAACTTCTTGAGTTCTTTTAAAACTTTAGAGAGAAGAACCCTATAGTAAGTATCTACATTGTTGTATTTCTATAAATTTTCTTTTCGAAGTTTAAAATTGTGCCGGTTTTTCGAAAAACCGGTTTTTTCGTGTCCGGTTTTAAATGCGGTTTAAAACCGGAATAAAAAACCGCGATTAATCACAAACCGGTTTTTTTTCAACTTTGGCCATCCCTAGTGAGAAACAGTTTGTCCTAAGATCGATACCGGCTGCTCGAAGTGTCTGGCCTTGCGACCTTTTAATTGTCATAGCGAAACACACACTCGCAGGAAGCTGCACGCGTCTGAAGGGAAATGGAAAATTGTTTGGTAGTATGGGTATGCGTGGTATGGAAACTATTTCGCCTGCTCCACAACCCTTAAGAATTTCTGCTTCTATAATATTATTTCGAAGAGACGTAACTTTAAGGCCAGTTCCACTGCATAACATTGGAGGGGTTAAGTTACGAAGCAACATAATCGGAATGCCTATTTTTTAAAGCGGTGCTATGAGCATGAAGTCCGGGCGCAGAAAGAGAGTTGAGAAACTCAACAGGATAGTTCGTAGTCTCGGCTCTGCCTAAAACCGTGTTTATTGATCAGTATACCACCTCTTCTTCATCAACTTTTTTTTTTAAAATACTGTAATTTATTTCTGCTGCTTGGTCGTTTTTGGGCGTAAGTATAGCTCGTTTACAGAGCCAAGCATTATTCTGGGGCGTTACTTGAGAAACGCCTCCATAAACCGAAGAAATAAGTTCTTCTACTGAAGGCGCAATATTACAAAGATTTTCTGGCAGAGTTACTAATCCATTCGATTCGGGAAGTAAACCCTGGCCAATTTTCAGCAGGATATCCGAAAATTCTTGCGCATTCGGGTTGCCACCTATGTGCGCTCTCATGTTGCGCGTTAGATTTAATTTATTTACCATTGACCAGAGCACCGAGCGTTTGAGGCATGCACAGACTTCACCAGCCCTTGTTCCCCCAGTTATAACGGGAAGTGTCTGACGGAAATCTGCACAAAATAAAACTGTTACCTTTCCCATGATTGAATCGTTTCGCCGGATATCTTGCATAGTGCGACTGACAGCTACCACAGCTTTCTTGTGTGCTATCGTACACTCGTCCCAAACAATTAGGCTGCATTCTGGAAAAACCTTCGCCTTGTCACTATTTCGCGATACGGCACAAACTGGGGTTTCATTAGCATAAATTTTTAAGGGTATCTTAAACATAGTGTGCGCAGTTTTACCTCCAGGGAGTAGAGTGGCAACAATACCCTCTTGAAGCGACAGCTGGTGCTATCTTGCTTTATCTTTTCACCTCAGCTAGTAATAGTGTAGTCAAAAATGTCGATAGAGTGGTAAAAATCTCATTCAATTCTGTTCAGTAGTTTTTGAGTGATGCCCGGACAACCATACAGACAGACAAAAATGCTAAAAAAAAGGCTGATTTGGGTTCTAGAGGCTTAATAATGACCCCTGACATCATTTTTTTTTAAATATCTTCAATGTACAGACGTAGAGATTGAATAACGTAGAAAAAATACTTTTTAATCATTTTCAGGAAGATTTCCAAAAGTTTAACTGTCGGTTTAAATTTGCGACCGTTTTAAGGGGGAAGCATGAGAGAGCTTTTTATAATATGAAAAAGCCCTTAAAGTTTGGGCATGGAAGCAAGATCTTATGTTTTCATGTTGCTGGCTTACATTTAGCTTACTGATTTCTGTAGCCAAACTCTGGCCCGCAAGAAGGGGAAGTGGGTATGGGCTTACTTCCAGAAGTTACAATTAGCAGGGGTCCTACCGTGTAAAGTGTTGCTGCGTTAGGGTGTCAGTGACAATGGTAGTATTGCCAGTCGTGAAGACTGTATCTAAAATAGGCGCCGATGCTCCGCCGTGGCATCACGAGTTGTAGGACGCCCTAGGGCATCAAGAGCCAAAGGGCATAAACAGCCACACAAGTTCTGAAGAAACTGAATACCTTTTGAACGAATCACATTAAATAAAATTTGAACGTTTAACATCCCTTAATCGGGTGATTCCGATGCAGAGAATGAATTAAATTCAATTCTACTACCCTTTAGGTTAGCATTAGTCCAAGATAGGTATGATGATGCCCTAAAAGGTTTCCCTGGAAACACCAAATGGCCTCCCCAATACTCAGGTATATACCGAAAGGGAGTGCCGGAGAGTACTGAGTTCATATCCAGCAAAAGGCCTGTCATTTTCTACGAGAAGATATGAGGTAAGAAAGTGGGGGGCAAAGCTTGCAGAACAAAGTCACAACTTAGTAAACTTTACTACTTTATTACTCAAATAATTTCAATTATGTATTTAAGACCCTGCTTCCGTAAAAGTAATTCCGGTACAAGTAATCTTAGCCCCTGCACCTAGTCAAAGGAGCAGTATTTAGCAATGTTGCTTTACTCTCCTAAGTTAGGCTCTCATTGCCTCCGAATTTAATCCGCCTACACTCCCAACATATTTTGGCTTGTTCACTCCTGAGAAGCACGATAATGATTGGTCAACAGAAGACAGAATATGTGTCACTACCAACATGCATTACTTATTCATTTAAAAACTCCTTGAACATATTCCAGCCTGTAAAACATAGATAAAATATGTATGTATTTTCATTTGAATACTATTTCACTAACTATCACACCATATCTTACCCTCATTCGCTGTGAAAAACTGCATTTATTTGCAAATGAATTAGATTAACAAAATTATTTTTTGAGAATTGTCATAAAATTATTTAATATAAAAGTCAACACAAAGCAGATCTGGAGAAAAAAGTGATGCCGTTGCATATTTTTTCAGAAAAAACGGTTTCGTATGTTTTATAGTACTTTTTCTAGAGGAAAATATTCTAATTAAAAAAGTACTTTAATAAAGGGACAACATTGTAATTGCTAAGGGCGTTCAAGATGGCGGCGTTAGAGCGAGAAGTTGCAAACCAAGAACAACTTTAATTACACTGGATCACAAATTCCAACTTTTTTTCTGCACCAGAGACGCCATAGTGAAATTCCTTTTTAGAATCACGTCCTAATTCCGAAAATCAAGGTTATTTTTACTTGAATGGTACCGTTTTTGAGATATTTACGATTTACCGTTATTTCAAAAAACAAAAAAGATGGCTCCAATTAATCGTGTATATCTTAAGAACAAACTGAGCTCTTCCAAAACGGTTTGGAAAATTTGAAAGCTTATAAAATTTACTATAATCAGTACATACAACACTTTTTGCTAGGTCCTGCAGATTCAAACATAGTGAACAATCATTACGGATTTTTTTAATTTTTTTTCTAAAAATATAAAAAAATTTGTACTTTGCGAGGAAGCATCTCGAAAACTTTTTGTTTTTTTGCAGATGTTTTTTCCCCCCTCTAAGCTCTGTTTTATTACAAAAAAATAAGCTATCAGTGAACAAAATCTATGAACTAATACAAAAGTTATAAGCATTCAAGTAAATATATCCATTTAATACTTAAGTACTCTACAAATAATGGCATATGTACATATGGTTCTGTCTAACTCTATGATCTTATTTTATAATTGAAAAAGTTATGTGTCTTGTTTTGACGCTTATTTAGAGTAGGATCGGTTTCTCTTATGAGAAACCAACAGTAGTCGCCCATCATAGCGACATCCCAGAATCCTTGATACCGACTTTCAATCACTTTCATTTGCTGGTGAAACCTTTCGCCATGCTCGTCACTTTCGTCGCCAAGATTTTGCGGGAAAAAATTTAAGTGGGAGTGTAAGAAATGAATTTTTAAAGACATAAATATTTACTCCTGAAAGAAAATAAAAAAGTAAATTAGATAAATACATAAGTGACACATTAGTATATAATTTTCTTAGGCTGGATTTATCTTTCAATTCAGAACAAATTTTTTGTTTATATTTTTCCCGTTCTTGTTTGTTCGGAACTGGACGATGAATTCAGATTTATGGCTATATATTCTCGTGTAAATTTATGTAATATATAATTTATTATATGTTTTTTTATTTAAACATTTCCGCATAGTTTTTGATTAAGTCGTTCACTATCATCTCGTAGTTAGGACTTTTGTGTTTGCCTAAAAAAGAAGTAACGACCTTTTCAAAAGAATCCCACGCTGCTGCCTCCACTGGTGACAATAGTTCTTTGAAATGGTTATTGGTCATCATTTTCCTTATTTGCGGTCCCACAAAAATCCCTTCCTTTATTTTTGCTTCTGAAATCTATGGGAAGATTGTCTTCAAATGATGAAAAGCTTCGCCTTCTTTGTCCAAAGCCTTCACAAAGTTTTTGATAAGGACGAGCTTGATGTGGAGCGGAGGTAGAATTATTTTTTCCTTCTTTATAAGTGGAGAGTATTTTATGTTATCTACCCCAACTTGAAACTCGATTCGTTCTGGCCAATCCTTTATGATGTAGTGGTCTTGACGAGCTCGGCTATCCCATTTGCATAGAAACCAACAGTATTTTGTGTATCCACTTTGTAGACCACATAGCATTCCAACGACTTTAACATCGGCACATATTTTCCTATCATGTTCTTCGCATTTGATTAACTTGAGCAATTTTTGCATTATCTCATATGTTTCCTTCGTATTTACTGCATGCGCGATCGGGATAGATGGCTTTTGGTTGCCAATATGCAATAATACGGCCTTTAAACTTAATTCATTGCCGTCTATGAACAATCGCCACTCTTTTGAATCATATGGTTCACCAAATTGTTTGAATAGACCAGCAATGTCTTTGCAGTAACAAACACTGTCCTCCTTCGCATAGTACTTGGAAAATTCTTCGTGACGAGTTCTATAATATGTTACCTTAACATCGGATGAAACAAATTTAAATTGTTGCATTCGAGAGGCGTGTAGTTCGGCCTTTTCCTTTGACAATTCCAAATCCCTTATCCAATCATTGAGTTGTGCTTGTGACAAAGAATTTCTTTCGTTTTCCGTTTGAAATTCAGTACAACATGATGCCGCGTAATCAGATACTACTGTTGACAATGAAACTGGAGCCGGAACTAAAGTTAAATTTGATTCTGGCAATGTCGCTTCCAAAGTACTTTTGTAGTACAAATATAGCAGTCCGTTGAATGGCAAGTTGATTCCCTCCACTTCATTGGTGTAATAAATTTCACACGTCGCCTAATAGATAGTTTCAGAAATTAGTCAGCTATGCATTAAAAGGCAACAAATTCCTAATTTTTACAACGTACCTTTTTGTTCCGGTTTCCGAAGAAATCAATTCGACTCGGCATGTGGTGCACACAGTGTTCGGTGTCCATGGTTTTTAGGCTCAATTCCAAAACACTTATAGTATGTAACTTTCAAAGGATTTGAAAACACACGTCTCATACTTTTAACAATAAATTGACCGCAGATGAAACAGAACATATCTGGATCATTTGTACACTCAAACTCTCGCGCCCTTTTATTCATATTTATACTTACCTAGTAGTGCTTCGCACACAAGGTATATTAACTTCATTCGCCTAACGGTAGTATGTAACGGCATAAACGAATCGAGATAAATGTTCAGGAGGTAAAGAGAAATTGATTGAGCCATGTCCGTCCGTCCGTCCGTCCGTGCGTCGGTAACCACGATAACTTGAGTAAATCTTGAGATATCTCAATGAAATTTGCTATGTAGGTTCCTTTTCACTTATCTCCGAGCGCTATTGAAAATAGGCAAAATCGGTTAAAAGCCACGCCCTCTTTCTATATATATAATATTTTGGAAAATACAAAAAGAGTGATTATTCAGTACATAATACACCTATAAGGATAATATTTGGTGTGCACTTTAGCGTTAAGGCAACAAATACATTTTTGAAGAAATTTTTAAAAAGGGGCGTGGCACCGCCCACTTTTGATATAGTCAAATTTGGAAATATTATTAATCATAAATCAAAAACCGCTCAAGATAGCAAAATAAAATTCAGCACACATATATATATTAATACAGGCAATATTTCGAAAAAAAATTAGCGAAATCGGGTTAGGTCCACGCCCAATTTTATACGAAAGATTTTGAAAAGGATCATAGATATATTGAATATGCTATAACTTTGCTTAAGCTAGCTGTATATAATTTCTATTTCACCTCTGAAGTGTTCGTGGGCAAAGAAAGTCGAAAGCACAAAATTTTTAGAAAATGGGCGTGGCCCCGCCCCTTTATGGGGGATTATTCCACAAAACTTTCCATGCCATAACTCCGGTAAAAATTGACTTATTGAAACGATATTTAGAGAAAGTGTTCAGCATATAAAGCTTACTCTTTGCTGTAAAAATAAACAAAATCGGAGAACGGACACGCCCACTTTTTGAACACAGTTCTAAAAAATTTCTTCGTAATATTAAAATCGCGATATTTCCATAATTGTATAAGTTATATTAATAAGATTTTACACACATAAGCAAAACTAAACTGTATAAAAATTTTGTTGATTTTGGTGAAGTAGGCGTGGCGCCGCCCACTTTTTAGCATAAAAGCTCTGCTATTTTCAAAAGCGATTGCTTGAAATTCCAAGAATGTATTTCAATGAAATTTTGTGAGAGGGTTCCCAATAGTATGTAGTATATTCCTGCCAAAAATTACGCAAATCGAATAACAAACAAGCAAGATTTACGGGCAAGTAGTTAACACCCTACTGCCTTTTTTTATTTTCATACCTTTCATGAACATGAGGAAAGGTATTTATATTTTGTTATTTAGTAATAATTTAATTTACCACTCACAACAGAAGGGTTTTTATCGAAAACAATCAGTTGCCTTTATAACAAATTTTCAGGTATGTATTAAAATAGACCTGAGTAAATTAGGATACCAAAACAGATCACTACTAGGTATTTAATGTTCGGTTACACCCGAACTTAGACTTCCTTACTAGTTTATTTTTAAGTAAATGACGGGTTATAAACTGCAATTATAAACTGAACAGTATCCGGCGAGCCTTGAAGATATCATGAAGGAACAAGGCGCATGTACTCTTATTTATACTTAGATCCAGTAAAAATTCAAGCCTACCTAAACAAAAAGGTTCCTTAGTTCTACAAAGAAAACACTACCTGCCTCAAAAATATGCTCTTGTTTAAAATGTACCTAGGTTTGAGAAAACGACACTAACAGCTTTTTGTATCTAATAACTTTTCGAAAATCTACCTGCTAACTAACTGATATACGAATACTAACACATATGTACCAGTATGGTACTTAAGCATTAAATGGATATATTTACTTGAATGCTTATAACTTTTGTATTAGTTCATCCATTTTGTTCACTGATAGCTTGTTTTTTTTTGTAATAAAACAGAGCTTAGAGGGGGGAAAAAATATCTGGAAAAAAAGAAAAAGTTTTCGAGATGCTTCCTCGCAAAGTACAAATTTTTTTATATTTTTACAAAAAAAATTTTAAAAATCCGTAATGATTGTTCACTATGTTTGAATCTGCAGGACCTAGCAAAAAGTGTTGTATGTACTGTTTATAGTAAATTTTATAATCTTTCAAATTTTTCAAACCGTTTTCGAATAGCTCAATTTGTTCTTGAGATATACACGATTAAGTGGAGCCATCTTTTTTGTTTTTTGAAATAACGGTAAATCGTAAATATCTCAAAAACGGTACCATTCAAGTAAAAATAACTTTGATTTTCGGCATTAGGAGGTGATTTTACATAGGAATTTCACTATGGCGTCTCTGGTGCAGAAAAAAAGTTGGAGTTTGTGATCCAGTGTTATTTGAGTTGGTAAATTCTGGGTTTGAAGTGAGATATCTTTAAACAATTTATTCAACTTAATATGTATAGCATGTTAATATAGAAACAAAACACAATGGTATTGCGAACAACGTCGCACACGGGAAGCTAGTCTATCTATATATGTATATAAAGCAGTGGTGGCCAAACGACCACCCTGTAAAAAACGTTGGAGTATGGGAGTACTCCAACATTTATCCTCATTCATACAAAAAGGTGGTCCAATTTATAAGCAAATGTCCGGTGATTGGATCACCTAATCCATATCGGAGCACCCTGCTGAATAGTCTATGGAACACCTACGTGAGAGTACTTTGAAAATGCTGGCAAAATATTACTCTATAGAGTACTTTGCAGTAAAGCGAGAGAGGGAGTATGTGTTCTTTTTGAGGACCACCTACTCCCTCTCTCGCTTTGCTGTTGAATAGTCCATAGAGTAATCCAATAGGACTATTTTGGGAGTACTCTCATGTAGGTGGTCTATAGAGTATTCAAAAGCAAAGAAATGGAGTACTCCGAGTCGGATTAGGTGATCCAATTACCGGTCATCGCCATGTAAATTGGACCACCTTTTTTATATGAGCGCGGATAAGTGTTGGAGTACTCCGATACTCCTTAAGGAGTACTCTATGGAGTATGGAACGGAGTATTTCGGTTTTTTGCAGGGCACATGCGCAATTATGCTTGTATGTGTGCCAGAGAGAGCTCAGCGCTATGCTTACTTGATAAAAGTAAGCAAGATTGATCGGCTACTCTCCCGAACTTCGCCACACGACTTCATTGATACTATGCGTGTGATGGCATCGACGTCGGAGCAAAAGGTAGCCTATGCACGCGTGCATTGATATTTTAATTCTGGCCACCACTGATATAAAGTAAAGTGGCAATTTTCGTGGTTACTTTATAACTCAAGAACGGCTGGACCGAATTAAACGAAATTTTGCACATAGTTTTTGGGTGAGCCCGACTTGGTTTATGGCAAAAAAAAGTATAAGAATCCGGGAAGGTTTTGGAGATATCCCGCAAAAATTCGACCATGGTAACCTTATAAAGTGTTCATACAATATGGGTGTCAAATGAAAGGTGTTTACGAGTGCTTTAACATGGTGTAGTTATTAGTCCCACATGAGACCCCGTTTTCGAAGTATTGCCCAAAATATGGACCAGGTGTGGCCCTAGACGGGTTTCCCACAATAAGAGTCTCAAATGAAACGTGCTGACGACTGCTTTAACATGGTGTAATTATAAGTCCCATATGAGACCCCGCTTTCGAAGTATTTCCCAAAATAAGGTCCAGGTGTGACCCCAGACGGGTTTTTCTACAATATGGGTATCAAATAAAAGGTGTTGATGAGTATTTAAAAAAGAGATGATTTTCAATACCCTATGCAACCCGTTTTCCGAGATGTCGACCTAAATGTGGATCAGGGGTGACCCCAGGAGATGTTCATACGATATGGATATCAAATTAAAGGTTTTAATGAGGGTTTTATGAATTAGTGGTTTTTACGTGCATATCTGGAAGAAGTGCATGACCTTGTGGACTTGGGGGTTACGTTGGATTGTAAACTTAGGTTCAATCTTCATATTAATGTAACTGTAAATAAATCTAGAGGTGTTCTCTCTTTCGTTAAGCGATGGTCTAAAGAATTTGGTGACCCTTACGTGACTAAAGCCCTTTTTACAACATTAGTAAGACCAATTTTAGAGTATGGCTCAATTATTTGGAATCCAAGATATCAGGTCCACATAGATCGAATTGAATCGGTTCAAAAACAGTTCTTACTTTTCGCCCTAAGACATCTTCCATGGAATTCCTCATATAACCTGCCTCCCTATACTAGTCGCTTAAAACTCATTGACCTTCCTACCCTTGCTAGTCGCAGAGAAATGCTAGGAACAATATTTATGATCAAATTATTAAACGGGTCAGTATCTAGCCCATTCTTGTTAGGCGAAGTTATCTTTAAAATTCCTTCTCGGCCATCAAGATATTTCAAACCTCTACTTCTGAAACAGTGTAGAACCAATTTTGAGTTAAATGAACCCTTCCGTTGTTTGTGTGAAAATTATAACACTCACTCCAGCACATTTGATGTTACAGACTCCCTTTTTAGCATTAAAAAATCAATACTTTGCTCTCTTAATCAATAACAACAATAATGTTAATATTTTTTCTATTTTTATTTACGAAATTCTTTGAATGTTTCATGTTCTTTGTTCTTATGTTACTTAGCTGATGACTTTTCTCTGTAGCTAAGCAGTTTTAGATCTCAACACTTAACAAACCCCCGCCTCTCAACAACTCGGCAATATATATGAAAAAAAAAAAGGCCGTGCGTTATGCGGATGCGCCCCTCGTGTCGGTTGGGCGGGATGGTGGGTTATTCCGTTGGGCATTATTATTATTATTATTATTATTTGAGCCCGTTGCTGAGATATCAACCAAAATGTGCATAGAGGGTGAACCCAGTATGCGTTACCCATACATAATCTATACTAATATATATTTTGAAAGCTTTTTTTCTCAGCGCAAAACTTGAGAACGGCCCACCCGGGTGTGTGCATAAGGCGGACATAGGATAAAAAAAATTTTAATATTTTCCCGGTTTTCGAGATATTGGTAAAAATTTGGACTGGTGTTATCCTTGAAGGAATTGTGGCAATATTGGTATCAAATGAAAGGTATTAATGAGTGCTTCAAATAGATGTGAATATCAGGTCCATATGTGAACCCGTTTTCGAGATACTAACCAAAATTTGGATCAGGGGTGAACCCAGGAGGTGTTTATACGATATGGGTAGCAAATGAAACTTATTGATGGGGGGAAGAGGGAGAAAGAAAAGTGGGAGAAGATATACAAGTGCCCAATGTCTGGGAAAATTTCTCTAGATATTTAGAATTGGCCTGCTTATTTCGTGATCATGAGGGAATTTCAATTATGTCTCGAACTCCGATTATATCGACAGATGTTCCCTATCGTTTTAGCATCAGCTAGCCGGGCGTGGCACCTCCCATACAATCTTAATCTTTAAAGCTGTTTATCTCTAAAGGAGTTCAAGGTAGGGAGCTGGAAATTGGTATAGAGCTAAATGATATCAAAACCATTCCCACGCGTAAAAGTGGGGTTTTCGGAAAAGGCACCTCCCATACAAACTTAATTTTTCAAGCTGAATATTTATAAAAGCGTTTAAGGTTGGGACCTGAAAATTGGTACAGAGCTATATGATATCAAAACAATTTTTGCGCATAAAAGTGGGGGTTATCGGAAAAGGGGGCGTGGCACCTCTCATTCAAACTGAATATCTGTAAAAGCGTTTAAAGTTAGGATCTAAAAATTGATCAGGTGATTAACGATATCAATAGCTCTATGTGGCGTGTTCCCGTGTAGAAAACCGTCCTTGCAATTTATTTACGTTCCGGGACAGAAAACTAAAAATTTTGTGTATCGTGCCGCCGTTAACTAAATACTAAAACTATGTATTTTTGAAGTTGTATACATAATGAAGTAGTGAAAAATCGTTAATTTTCTAATATGAAATAAGTAAATGAAATTAATAAAAAAATCTATTTTGGGCAGAACGAAGTTTGCCGGGTCAGCTAGTACTAATATATATTTTGAAAGCCGTTTTCTTCTGGACCGCAAAGCTCAAAAACGGCTGAACCGAATTAAATGAAATTTTGCACGTAGTTGTTGCTGGAGCACGGCATGGTTATAGGCCACAAAAAATATTCGAATCCGGGAAGGTTTTGCAGATATCCCGTAAAATCTGGACCAGGGTAACCTTATAACGTGTTCATACAATATGGGTGTCAAATGAAAGGTGTTGACGAGTGCTTGAACATGGTGTAGGTATTAGTCCGTATTCGAGGTATTTCTCAAAATATATACCAGGTGTGACTACAGACAGGTTTTCTACAATATGGGTATAAAATAAAAGGTGTTGATGAGTATTTAAAAAAGAGGTGATTTTCAATACCCTATGCGACCCGCTTTCTGAGATATCGACCTAGATGTGGACCAGGGTGACCCTAGGAGGTGTTTATACGATATGGGTATCAAATGAAAGGTGTTAATGAGGGTTTTAAGAATTAGTAGTTTTTACGTACATATTTGAGCCCGTTGCTGAGATACCGACCAAAATGTGGATAGAGGGTGAACCCAGTATGCGTTACCCATACATAATCTATGCTAATATATATTTTGACAGCTGTTTTTTTTTTTCTAAGCGCAAAACTTGAGAGCGGTCCGCCCGGGTGTGTGCACGAGGCGGACATAGGCTAAAAAAAAATTTAAAAACTTTCCCGGTTTTCGGGATATTGGTAAAAATGTGGACTGGGGTTATCCTTGAAGGACTTGTGGCAATATTGGTATCAATTGAAAGGTATTAATGAGTGCTTCAAAGAAATGTGAATATCAGATCCATATATGAGCCCGTTCTCGAGATACTTACCAAAATTTGGACCAGGGGGACCCCTGGAGGTGTTTATACGATATGGGTATCAAATTAAAGGTGTTAATGAGGGTTTCAAGAATCAGTGGTTTTTACGTGCATATTTGAGCCCGTTGCTGAGATATCGAACAAAATGTGGGTAGAGCGTGAACCCAATATGCGTTACCCATACATAATATTATATATTTTGAATGCTGTTTTTTTCTTGCAGTTTTATTTGTGAAAAAATGGGTTTTGAACATCGGTTAAATCTTGGACCGGTGCTACCCGGAATATCTTCATACAGGGAGTAATTTTCAGGTTTTAATGCGAAGCTGTGTTTGCGATATCGATCGATGTATGGACCGTGAGGTGTTTATACGATATGGGTAGCAAATGAAAGTTATTTATGGGGAAGAGGGAGAAAAGTAGATATTTAGAATTGGCCTGCTTATTTCGTGATCATGAGGGAATTTCAATTATCTCTCGAACTCCGATTATATCGACAGATGTTCCCTATCGTTTTAGCATCATCTAGCCGGCGTCAAATTAAATGGAATCGCTGATAGACCCATTAAATGTAAAATAGCTCACCTTTTTTATTTTTTTAATCTGACACTACGTCTGCTCATTTACAAACAAATTATTAATGCAAGTACCCAATAAGCAAAATACGCTTACTATAAGCTTACAATAAACTTAAATTGTAATCTTTTCGCTTGGAAAACGTTTACTATAATCATTGGAAAACGTTTGGAAAACATTGTACACTCAACGAAAGTGGTCCCTTTTTAAACAATTGGAATTGATGCTTGGAAAACAATTTTTATTCAATGTATAGTAAGGGTTTGTTGAAAACTGTTTGATAAAACTCCAATTTGGGCGACAACGGTGAAAACGGGCCAATAGCCTAACGAATATGTTGTGGGATTTTGCTCCGAAGGTTGCGAGTTCGAATCCCGACCATTTCCTTAATTTTTTTGTTTTTTAATTAATTATTTAAATATTATGTTTTATAATAAATTCTTATTTGGTACAAGAGGAGATAAAGGGCCAATTTTTGTGTGCTGCTTGCAATAGTTTATACAGTCTGCATCTGCAACGCAAATATGTGAGTTTTTCTGAGAAGCCTTTCATGACACCCGTTTTAAAAAACCATTTCAAATAATTTTTCATGTTGCCTGTAGAGGGGTTCGAACCTAGGTCCTTCTGGGTGGTAGGCCAGCTGCACTACCGTCACACCACGATGCCCATATAACAAAATCAAATTGTTCACCTCGCTGAGAGTTCACCTCAAGTTATTTCTCCAAGGCTACCACACCATTGGAAAAAGATATCTAAACGTTTGTGAAATTTTTTAGTTCCAAACTCGTTTGGAAAACATTTACTTTTTACGCTTGGAAAACATTGTTTAATAAACTAGCTACTTCATTGTTTATTGGATAATTTCCTAAATAAAAAACAAAAATTCATCAATTTGAGTAAAAAACTTTTGTAAATGAACAGGTAGGTCTACTATGCTGCCATTGAGTTATTAATAGATTCAAATATTGGGGATATGGTGTATAACGTCGACCAATTAATATCAAAAGTTTACCCGAATATAGAAGAACTATCAAGTAAGCCGTATACATGGCTATGTCAACGGGCTATTGTTGCACCAAGAAACAAAACAGATGACTATATTAATAACGTTATCCTTGATAAAATACCCGGCGAAGTCAGAGAGTATATGTCAAAGCGAAAATGCAGTACATTACCCGATTCAGTTCTTGAATTCCATAATTCCCTCGGGCTTACCACCTTATAAAACAAACTTAAAACAAAATATTCCAATTATATTACTGCGCAACCTTAAGCCACCGAATCTATGTAATGGAACCGGATTGCAAGCGAAACAAATGCATAAAAACAGCTTAGAGACAACAATCCTTACAGGTCCTGCGGCTGGAGAGGTGACATCCATACCTCGCAACGACACATTAGCAGAAATCAATAAAAACCGGAATAAGTAATGCACTCCTTTTTTTATTTTATACATTTATATGTATGTATGAGTGTATCTGGTCCTGATTGGAAATATACTTTACTTGGATTATAAAAATGTGTTTTTGGTTTTTAAAAACATGCATTTAGTGTAAGTAAACAATTATTTCAGTTGGTAAATTCTCGGTTTGAAGTGAGATATCTTTAAACAATTTATTCAACTTAATATATATAGCATGTTAATATATAAACAAAACACAATGGTATTGCGAACAACATCGCACACGGGCAGCTAGTACTACATATTTTTTATTGTCGCGAGCTTAGCTTGACCACTCACTCGCAAAGCGTGAGTAAACATATATATGTATGTGTGGTTCAGGGTTGGGTTTTTCGATACAATTGTCCTTTTTCGATACAATATGGCTCAAGAAAGTACTGAAGTACTACGCTATCGCTTTTGGTACAACTTCGACTACAGCTAATACATATTCTAATCTATTTTGGCGCTTTGGCAACCTTCTTTCGAACAAATAACAACGTTGTTTTCATTTGTGTACTTACACTCGTAGGTCGCTTAGCACCAAAGATGACTAGATGCTAAACTTTAAACCTTAAACGCTAAAAGGGTAATTGGTATGGAGATAAACGATATCAATTCAATAGTACCGGAAAAAAATTGGGGTTATACGAAAAGGGATCGTAGCATCTTCCATAAAAAGGTTGTTGGTAGGAACCCGAAAACCATTGTAGAGATATACTACACCAATACTCTCACTTACCTTCTTAATATACAGCTAACAATATATTTCTAATTTAGTAATTGAAGTGGTAGCGGTAGCTTTTCGTGTTCAATAGTTTACATTTACGAAATGAACAGTTACGAATGTGTATATTATCAATATCTGAGTTATTTGGTGAAAATGATTTAGTGTGTCGGCGGATATCAACTTACATTGGAATAGATACAAAGTTTATCATTCAGTTGGATATTTTTTTTTAAATGAACTTAATAGTAAAGTCTATTTTGGTATTTTGGGCAGAATAAAGTTTGCCGGGTCAGCTAGTATGTAATAATAATATGTTTCATGTATGTGTTCATATTTATGTTTTTCAAAAAGCTCTTATTGAACTAAGAAAAAAGTGTCCATATTAATAAAAAGAAAAACTGATTTCAATTGTATTTTTAGTAAAAAAAAGTAAATGAGTAATAGGACAATATATGCGAGTCCTTACAAAAAAAAATTCAGTACAATTTGAATGAAAAAGGTACGATTTTTGAGTGGATTTAGTACAATTCATGAAATGTAATTTCCCAACCCTGGTGTGGTTCAATTGAACCGTCGCTCAATGCGAGCGCCATACATATGTATATGTAAATATGTTTGCTGATCGTCCCGCCACTGCGCTAGTGATGCTACGGATGTTAGTCAACGGGTACCAAAAAATCAGGACCGCTTACTGTGGGCGAAGGGGGACGAAATCTACCTTCGTCCCACACCTTGGAGCCGTGCAGGGCAAAAAAAATAATAAAAAGTTTTTTTGCGCTTAAAAAAAATTTTTTTTGGTTGTTAAATTTGTTTATTGATTTTGGGTTTGTTCTTTTCGGAGGGGCAGGACTGTTTTGCTCACAAAACAACAAAAAAAAAGCCCAAAGCTTAAACCTCACATACTCTACCTCGGTCGGTACCGAATCCCAAGTACAGTCCGAAGCGAAAATATCGCTGTGTGCGCAGCCCTAGTGAGCACCAGTGAACTGTAGCAAAATACGTACATATATGTACATTAAGGTGCCTCGCCAAAAAAAGTGGCACTGTTTGCACCGGAATTTCAAAATTCACTCTTTTCTAAGGACTCCCCAAAATATTTCGAAAAGTACTAAGATTTACCGGAGCTAAACCGCGTTAAAAAAACGCTAAAAATATCCTTTTTTATGTATAAGAGGAGTATGAAAACAATTTTTTTTATGAAAAGCATCTGAGATGATAGAGTGCCAAAGGTAAGCCTACAAAAGTTTAAAAATTTATCAATAATATTGTTGTATACCTGTGTGCTAATATTCGCAATGTGTAAAATTGGACCAAAAAATACCTTTCAAATGATATCCTAATCGTCCAAATCCGTCAATATTTGGCTGAGTTATTAAAGTTTTCCACAAACCTACCCCTCGAAATATGACCAAAAACTGCATCATACATCTCAATATTTGGATTGCGTTGATAGAATTTTCCAACTTTTTTTATGCTTACCTTTTGTACTCCAGCTAGTTCATCATCTCAGATGCTTTTTATTAAAAAATATTTTTTCATAGATACTCCTTTTATACATAAAAAATGATATTTTTAGCGTTTTTTTAACGCGGTTTAGCTCTGGTAAATTTTAATATTTTTTCGAAATATTTTGACCAAGATCGTATAATACATTGAAGTTTATAATTCCGATGGAAACAGGGTGTCCATTTTTTTTGTATGGAGCGTGAGGAGCCTTAATGTACATATGTATCAAAATTAGCGAACCGCACTACCGGGTGATCCCGTAGTTGCAATAAAGTTTTCTTTGGATGCGTTCCAGTGGTACGGTGCCGTACGGCAACTTTTTGTAATAATTATGTCTGCCAATCAGTTAGTTGCATTAGGCTGCAAACTTGAAAAGACACATATGTAAGTAAAATAAAAATATATTCATATACACATACAATTTCGCCAAATTATAGCGCTCCCACGCTTACCAGCGTCGTTCATAGAACGGCGCGAGCATCGAACTGGTTCGGAACCACGGCCGTTCCGACCAGTACACGGGGTATCGGACTGACTGCCGTTCCGACCCTTTCGAACGAGTTTTCATATAAACTCGAAAACTTAGACTGGCCATTCAGCCGTGGCAGCTAAATAATTTTCTGTCGAGAATTTAGACTGGCCACATTGCCGCGCCAGCTACGCAACCTTAACCATTAGTAAGTAAGATTGGATTAAGCTTAAAATAAAAATAAAAAATGTTTTTTCTTCTTTATTTTGTAAAATTTTCTTCCACCGAAGGTACGAAGGAGAGGAACAGCCAGACGAAAAACCTCAAACTTCGGAAGGTCGCTCAAGGGCAGACAGTGGTGTCAGCGCCATCCGGCACTCACCATCCTAGTTTTAAACCAGTAGTTGTCAGGGGGCGAGGGGGCCGGCATGTTTAGGCCCGATGCCTAAAGTCTTAAAAAATGCGGAGCCATAATGTCACTTGTCATTTTATACAAAACACCAAGCCGCCCACATGTATGTACATGCACGCATATTCATGTTTGTCAGCAAACATATACATACATGTGGGTGTGCATGTGTCGGTTCACCTCCCCTTAAAACCGGAGGCTGAAATTCGAGGTTCAACGGTTGTCCGCGACTGGACAACCGCTACTTTTCCAGCGATCATCACAGCGTCAACACATCACGGCCACCCCAGGATTTTCACCACCAATTTTAAGGTAACACTCAATTGTAAAATTAGAATTTTCACTTCAAATACACGGCCATATTTTTATAACGAGATTCTCGTTTTCTTTCTTTTATTTTCTCTAAATCACAAATCGACCACCCAACCGATTTGTTCAAATTTATGCAATGTTAGCTGGAGTGATACATCCGACTCAGGTTTAGCGGTTGACTATATTATTACTCAAAACAGATCATACTTTAGTAATAGTTTTTTAAGTATAAATCTTAACCCAATTAATGGACTTTACAATCAACTCAATAGAATTTTAGATATTTTATTTGTCACAGAGAATCTTAATTGCGATATATCATCCCCTCTAAATTTGATTGATTGATTTCAACTTTGCTTCTTGTAACTATCCAAGTTCAAATACTTCTCTTCTGGAATTCAACTGAGAAGATCTTCTTTCCAACTTGGATATTCATGATAGCTTTTTTAAGTTTAAGTCAATAATGGGTGAATTTAGCCTTAAAAATATTTCTTTAAAAAGGAAGCGATCATTTTAATCACCATGGTACACTTCGCAGCTAAAGAAGTTAAAAAATCTTAAAAACGAGTACTTAAATATATATAAAGCCTATAGTTTGTCGTCATATTTTGTAAAATACCAGTACTTTCAAACGAAATTAAAACCTCTGAGCAGTAACATTAAAGCTAATCCGCAAAAGTTTTGGAATTTTGTAAAATCCAAAAAGGCATCATTATGCACATCAACCTCGGTTCAGTTCGATAATAAATTTGCGACTACCCCATGTGAGACAACAAACCTATTTGCTGATTGCTAGTGTACACCCGTGGTACCCGGGTACCTCGGTACATATCAACTTGAATTAAATAATGTACATAGATAGTCATAATGCATCCGATAGGCTACAAAAAATACGAATGAGGAGAATATATCTAACTAAACCTTTCTCAACCTATAAAGATAGTAGGTAGGCCATGTTAAATAGCTAAATGAGTTTAAATTCACCAATAGGAGGATGCCACGATAAAATATAAAATGTAAAATTTGAATGACTCAAAAACGAAGAAGGCCATGAATTCTGTCATTCTATTTTATAAATAAATGCGAAATTTTAGATTAGTACCGCGCCTGTAGTTAACACGTAAAGAGAGATCTTAAGTTGTGTAAAAATCTTTGCGAAGTGTAAAAAAGGTGTGTACCTAACGAGTCTTAATACATAAATAGTCATTTAGGGGTGTAGCTAAATTTACAGTGAATTAAATGAATTAAACTATTTCAGTGACTATGGCCTCAGAAAAGAAAAAAATTAATGCAAAATGCTACGAAGAGCAGCAACAATCCCTTGAAGCTTTGCTGGCCGAGATTTTGTCAAGCGATGGGGATCGGTTAGAAGCCGGCGATGCGATCGAACCAAATTAAATAGCTTCGGATGTTGAAAGTTGAAATGGTGATAACATTAGGGTTGAATGGCATGATTCAGAAGACTCATCTACAGATGAGGAGAGTTCAGAGGGAGTTGAATTTGAAGATGTAGCAGCTGCTTCAAGTGTAATGTATGGGAAAGACAATACCGGTTGGAGTATAAAGCCTTCTTCTCAACCAAAAATAGGAATGCATAAAACTCTTCGCCAGAAGCTGGTCCGGATCGAGGAAAACATTTCCAGTATAATTACCCGAGAAACCAACCGGAAAGCTCGAGCAGTATTATGCATGATGAAAAAAAGAGTGGAGAGAGCTAGCAGAGTTTGACCCCTACCTTGATATATTAATTACTGCCGGAGTTCATGGCTCAAACAATGAACATATTCATGGGCTATGGAAGTTGGATGCATATCCGCTTTAGCGTGCTACATTGGGCATTAATAGATTTAATCACAAGATTTCTTCGTTTCGAGAGCGATCTCAAAACGACAAAGCTGCACCCATATCTGAAATATTTATGTTACTCAGCGCAAATCTGAGTGCTAATTACAACCTTTCGATTGTGTTTTGCCCACAAAACAACCATAACAAATCCGAAAACCGCCCTCCACTCACACTCTCTACCCGGATCGGTACCGAATGTCAATACCGACCAAAGCGGAAATGTCGCTGTGTGCGCAGCCCTAGTGAGCACCAGTGAACTGGAGCAAAATACATATATGTATATATGTATCAAAATTAGCGAAACGCACTACCGGGTGATCCCGTAGTGGCAATAAAATTTTCTTTGGATGCGTTCCAATGGGACGGTGCCGTACGGCACCCTTTTGCAAAAATTATGTCTGCCAATCAGTTGCATTAGGCTGCAAACCTGAAAGGACATCAGTAACATAAAAATATATTCATATATATATATAATTTCTCTCGCCACCCACGCTTACCAGCGTCGTTCATATAACGGCGCAAGCATCGAACCTGGTTCGGAACCACGGCCATTCCGACCAGTACACGGGGTATCGGACTCACTGCTACGCTAGCAGAGAAAAAATGAACAATGAATTTGCATGAACAAATCGGTTGTGGTGGTTCTTAGGAGCGGCCGTGGCTCGGACGCACCGAGGGCGATTTGCACAAAGGTAATGATGTGCAACTCGATGGTTGATCTACGGATATGATGCCTCCCACCTCTCATTACCCATCTTCTCTTTCCTTTCGGAAGGAGGGATGACATGACCTAGAAGGTTGCACTGGTCATAACAAATCGCTCCCACGACAGTCGGGCAGTACCGCAAGGGAGTACCGGAGCGTACCGGATTCATATCCGGCCAAGGACTGTTATTTCGACAACACTCCCCAAAACCTTCGGGGAGTGATTTTGTTGTTAAAACAACAACAACAACAACGAGAATTCTCGTTATAAAGTGGCCGTATATTTGTTATGAAATTTATAATTTTACAAGTTGTTTTTACCTTAAATATTGGTTGCCGGTGAAAGTCCTGGGGTGGCCGTGATGTGGTTTCGTCAACGCTCGCTGGAAAAGTAGACGGTTGTGCAGTCGCGGACAACCGTTGAACCCCGAATTTCAGCCTCCGGTTTTAAGGGGAGGTGAACCGACACATGCACACCCACATGCATGTATATGTTTGCTGACAAACATGAATATGCGTGCATGTACATACATGTGGGCGGCTTGGTGTTGGGGTTTTGTATAAAATGAAAAGTGACATTAGGGTGGCGCATTTTTTAGACTTTAGGCATCGGGCCTAAACATGCCGGCCCCCTTGCGATACGCAACATCTTAATCCGCCCCCAGGATTTCCGACCACGTCCTCTTAACACTACTGGCTTAAAGCTAGGATTGTGAGTGCCGGATGGCGCAGTCACCACTCTCTGCCCTTGAGCACCCTCCCGAGGTTTTGAGGCTTCGTCTGGCAGTACCTCTGCTTCGTACCTAGAGCTAGGTGGAAGAAAATTTTAAAAAAGTAAAAAGTTGCATATTTCTTGCCAGTAGATTGATTTACGTACATGTTACATCAACGAGACAAAAAAATTTTATTTTTATTTTCGGCTTAATCTAATCTTACATACTAATTGTTAAGGTTGCGTAGCTGGCGCGGCAGTGTGGCCAGTCTACGCAGGTGTGAGTCCCGTGGCTTGTATTTAGCTGGCACGGCTGAGTGGCCAGTCTAAATTGTCGAGTTTATATGAAACTCGTTCGAGAGGGTCGGAACGGCAGTGAGTCCGATACCCCGTGTACTGGTCGGAATGGCCGTGGTTCCGGACCAGGTTCGATGCTTGCGCCGTTATATGAACGACGCTGGTAAGCGTGGGTGGCGAGAGAAATTATATATATATATGAATATATTTTTATGTTACTGGTGTCCTTTCAAGTTTGCAGCCTAATGCAACTGATTGGCAGACATAATTTTTGCAAAAGGGTGCCGTGCGGCACCGTCCCACTGGAACGCATCCAAAGAAAATTTTATTGCCACTACGGGATCACCCGGTAGTGCGTTTCGCTAATTTTGATACATATATACATATATGTATTTTGCTCCAGTTCACTGGTGCTCACTAGGGCTGCGCACACAGCGACATTTCCGCTTTGGTTGGTATTGACAGTCGGTACCGATCCGGGTAGAGAGTGTGAGTGGAGGGCGGTTTTCGGATTTGTTATGGTTGTTTTGGGGGCAAAACAGTCCTGCCCCTCCGAAAAATCAAACCCAAAATCATAAAGAAAAATTCAGCAACCCGAAAAAAAAAAAAAAAATTTTTTCGAAGTGAAAAAAAACTTTTTATTTCTTGGACCTTTTTAATTTTTTTTGGCCTCGGCACGGTCGCCTAGGAGTGGGACGAACGTAGATTTCGTCCCCCCTTCGCCCGCTATACGCGGTCCCGATGTTTTGGCAAGTCGGGTTTTTGGTGCCCGTTGACCAAAACCGTAGCAGCACTAGCGCGCTGGCGTGATCATCAGCAAACATATTTACATATATGTATGGCGCTCGCATTGAGCGACGGTTCAATTGAACCACACATACATACATATGTTTACTCACGTTTGCTAGTAAGTTGTCAGCAGAGCTCGCGTCCGAAAAATATGTCGTACATACATATTTATGTCTACTTACAATGGTAAGTAAAGAAGACGTGCAAAAAAGGGCAAATTCATTGTTCAATTCATTATTCTTATTTTTTCCGGCGCGCGTGGTCACCAGCAGTAGCAGAGGTAAGTAAAATTTGTAATTTACTTGAAAATTTGTAGGCTAACCTACAGTTTCTTTATTTGCAGATTAGCACATGGGCATCTGGAGCAGATAGGGTGGATCGCCTGGACGGCGCATGGGCATATTGGCAGGATTGGGGTAAGTTTTTATTTTGCGCTGCCCGAAATACTGTATCGTTTCGGTAGCAGCGCAATTTACTTGAACAAGTGTGTCTCAAATGCTGTGGCGGCCGGCACATGCTTTTGAGACACATTGGTATGGACATATCAATACGTATAGATTGTACAAATATTAATGTTTGGTTTTTTTTTTCTTTTGCAGGTTTTAGCTTCTTGATGCTACTCATGTTGGATATTGTACATCGCGCTTTGGCAATCATCATCTTCTGTACGTTATCCATTGGTACGTTATCCATTGGCAATCATCATCTTCTGTACGTTATCCATTGGTACGCTAGCTATGTTGAATATGCGTCCACCATTACGCATGATAATCGATTGGATTAATTTTGAAATATTAGTTATACATGGATGTTACCCGATTAAAGTGAATTTATCTCAGCGCCATTTTCGAAATTTTAGTACCAAAGTACACAGCTTACGCAAAGTGTTAAACTTCACTCATCGGGTAAATCGGGTTGCAGACGTATTGTGCCAGGACAATATTTTGCTATAGATCCAAAAGGTCGTGCGGTTATGATAGGTGCAGTTGAAAAACAAAAGCTGGCATACAACTCAATCGTGACACCCAAGCACGTCTCACGATATCATCACCTTTGGAGGCACATAAATCAACGTACTTGATACATACATATCATATGGTAGGCGTGGATGTTGCATTCGATAACCCATTATTTGCTTGCTTGGAAATTGACTACGAAGATGCAGATAATGATCCTTCGGGTGATGCCGCACAACGCACACAACAAACATTGACTTTTTACGAACTGGATCCTGGTCTAAATCATGTGGTACGCAAATACTCTGAACCACTGGAAGAACACGCCAACTTTTTAATTTCTGTACCCGGTGGCAATGATGGTCCATCTGGTGTATTGATTTGTTCAGAAAATTATTTAACATATAAAAATTTGGGTGATCAGCATGATATACGTTGTCCTATACCACGCCGACGTAATGATTTAGATGATCCTGATCGTGGTATGATTTTTATTTGCTCGGCGACACATCGCACCCAGAGCATGTATTTCTTCTTGGTGCAAACTGAACAGGGTGAGAATTGGTTTACTTCGAAATGGATGCGACTGGCGAATTAAACGAGTATACAGAACGATCAGAGATGCCCAACGAAATAATGTGTATGGCTCTGGGCCAAGTTCCAGAAGGCGAACAACGTTCATGGTTTTTAGCTGTTGGTTTGGCTGACAACACTGTACGCATTATATCCTTAGATCCAAATGATTGTCTATCACCATGTTCTATGCAAGCATTGCCTTCACCTGCCGAATCGCTTTGTATTGTGGAGATGGGAGACACAGAGAGTACAACGACTGCTGGTGATGAACGGCCGAAACCCACTTCTACAATACAATATTTGGTATGGGTGAGTAAGAAAAATGGTTTAATTAGGTATTTCTAATTTCAATTGTCAGATTTCGACCAGAACATACCAGTCCTCTACTAGTATATACATACATACCAGTTTGTATATAGTTGAAATATCCCAGTTTCATAGTAGTTCAAAATAGAATGAAATGAACTAGTAAAGAATTTACGATTATCGATGCCTTTCCACATTAGAAGGAAGATTCTTATACAGTGTCGTTACGAGGTTAAAGTAGAGTTGGAAGATATATTTTCAATTTTGATTGGAAAAGGTCAATGCAACTGACAAATGCATATGATAGTTATAAAAATAAATAAAACTAAAAGCAAACTTTGTTTTAATAACTTGATAGTTAAACGAATGCATATAAGGTAATTAGAATTTGAACTTTTTCAAACTAGAACAACTTGAACATGAAAATTGTAGTTGAATACTAATATGTTGTCTGACTAGTTTGGTGTTTCACTGCAGGGAAGCTATAGTGTGCCTATGTATTTGACTGGTTTTCCACTGTTCCATTTAAAGCAATAAAGCGATCGAAATTTGAACCCCTAGCCATAATCATGTTTGGTCAGAATGTCCGCCCGTCTGTCCGACTGAATTTTTAGATACCTATGGGACACAAACTAGGTCCTGAATATGTATAAGATACTACCAGGTAGTGGATATTTTCTTGCTAACATATCGCGGTTTATTTGGAGGCGCTGTGGCTATGCCAGCCCATCAATTTCAGGCGGTAATGGGATAACAAGTGGGCTTAACTCCGTTGTTTCGGTCCTGCGTGAGTTTTAATGGGTGCCATTCGCATGGCAAGAGTTCCTTCTCTTGATTATTGAACTTTTTCGGTAATTGTATACCACAACTGTCAACTTCTAAAACACTTCCGAAAATGCCTGGAAAGGTGTCAAACGACGCGTTTTGGCCTTAGTGACAATATTTCGAGGGCGGAAATTCGATAATCTCGTTACGTCAAGAGATATTTGTCTTAAAGTTTGCCATTGTTCGATTATTTGCATACACCAGTTTAGAATAAATATATTTTTAATTCTTGTAGAACGATACTAATTTTTCGTGTTTTCAGGTATGATTAAATTGCGGGATGGCGGTATAATGATGTAGGTGTCCTCCAGGGCGAGTGACATGTGTAATTTATATATACATATATGTTTATTTATATTGTATTTTGGGGTATGTATACGAGGGTGGGTCCATCTGCTGCCAACTGGTCGTGGCAGGTGGATTCATTTTCAGTGGCAGAAAGGTTCGCCTTTCTGCATTAGGTTCTCTCTGGCCTCGTTCGCGAGTGCGATTAGGTTTTCTGTTGCAGAATGGTTCGACCTTCTGCGTTAGGCTTTCTTTGTTCTCGTTACGGGTAGCGAGTGAAGGGTGGAAGTTGGGGATATGGGAAATGGTAGGGTCTTGGTTGGAGGTGGAGTAGCATGAGGTAGCGGGCCTCTCGCCATCCATTCCTTCCATAGGGAGCAGAATCAGTTTGACCAACGGTCTTCTGATCTGACCCTTTTCGGTGACGAGGTCCACTACACGCACTCGGTTATCTTCGCCGGGGTGTACGTGGGTAACTCGGCCGAGCCTCCATTCATTCGGAGTCAAGTTGTCTTCTTTGATGACAACAAGATCTCCCACCTTCATATTTTGTTTTGGATGCTTCCACTTCACTCGTTTTTGAAGTTTGGATAAGTATTCCACTTTCCCTCGCCTGCAGAGGTTGTTTCTTTGATATTGCGCAGGCCTGCGCCCTCTTTTCCTCCACGGAAGTATGGTATTATGGTATTCGTGTTCTTGTACTGGCCATTGTGAGTTGTCTTCTTGTAACCAAGAAGGTCCCTGCCACCCCAAAGAATTGTACAAAGACACTATATTTCTGGTTGGATTGGGTGCGTCTACACGCCCGGTTAGTATCCAACCGAACACCGTTTCTTGAGCCAGAAGTGTACTTAGTACATTCTTTTTTAGTCCGCTCCGTATTAATTGCGTATATATGTATATCTCCGCCAAGTATGAGATCTACTTCCTCATTAACGTAGAACCTCTTATCTGCCAAGACTAAGTCTGGGAATGCCTGCATAGTCGTTGCGTCGATATGGCAGGATGGCAGATTCCCAGTTAGTTTGGCTAGAATTAGCACAGAAGTTTTTAGGCTAAAGCAAGGGTCCACTGGTGAACGGAGTTCTATGTGGGAGGCCGCCTTGACTTGAGCCGACACAGCATTAGTGATACCCGAAACTTGGGCATGCATCCTTTTTGCTGGTAGATTGATTCGGCGTTTTAGTCGTTCTGTCATCAACGAACATTCTGAGCCAGAATCTATCAGTGCTCTTGCTGGGAAGTCTGTACCATTATGATGAATGGTGACTCGAGCTGTCCCTAGCAGCACACCTGCACTTGAATGTACTTGGCAGGATTTTACATTTCGGTAAGAACCCGAGCTTGAGTTTGAAACTTCCCTTCTCTGTTGTGCCTGTTGAGACGTAGAGGCAGCATTATCAGCATTATACTGATTCGGGCTGCTGATTGCCTGCGTCTGTAGAGACTCCGCATGCAGGAGCGTATGATGTGGAGAGTGGCATTTGTTGCAGTGGTACGAACTGCTGCACTTCGACACTGTGTGTCGTGGGGATATACAGTTTAGGCAGCCCTTGGTGGATTTCACGAAATTAATTCTCTCCACCGGCGTTAATTTTAGAAAACGGGGACAATTTCGCAATCTGTGGGAGTTTGATTTGCATTTTGTGCACAGTAACTTTGTGACATTTGCTTGGTATGCACCAAGTCTTTTTGTAGGGGTTTCGTTGGCAGGTCGCGTAGATTGCGGTTTCTGCGCTTTCGAAGAAGCCCCTATGAACCCAGACACTGTTTCAAGTGTCTGGAAGCGGTTAGACAAAAATTTGTTCATATCCTCCCACTAGGATATTTCCACTTTATGGTCTATGCTTTGTTCCCATAGACCGAGCGTACTTTCGGGCAATTTAGTCGAACATAAGTAAGTAATAATTGCTTCCCAGTTCGAAGTGTAAATTTTATGACTTCGCAAGGACGAAAGGCAATTATTTATATCGCGTTGCAATGTTTTAATTGCGCTACCACACTCACTCTCTACCTTTTTTAAGTTAAACAAAATTTGGAGTTGCGAGTTCACAAGTATACGTTTATTTTCGTATCTCTCGCATAAGTTTCTCCACGCGATATCGAATCCCTCATTTGTAAGCGGACATTTTTTCACTATATCTTTTGCCTCACCTTGTGTCTTGTTGTTGAGGTGGAAAAGTTTCTCAACAGGTGTTAGGCGCTTATTCAAGATATAAATGGCCGTGAACATGTCACGAAATGTTGGCCATGACAAGTAATCGCCCTTGAAAACTTCAGTATCGCAAGGAGGCAGGCGGATACTGTGCTCAAATTCTGTCTTTTCTTCCGTTTTGGAATCGGGTTTTGTGAACGTCGCTTGGCGTGTAGCCATGTCTGACATGCAGCGTAAATATATGGCGTATGCCTTTTTGAATTTTAATTTCACTGCTACTATGTCAGAAGCTTCCAACTTATTTGAGTTTAACAACTCATCTTGGGCCGTTCTCGTTTTCCTCCACATTGACTTCAAGTCCTTTTGTTGAAGGCCAAGAGTAAACTTGGTGTGGGCGGAATCATCTATTTCATTATAGTCAGCTTCGAATTCGCTGATCGTGTCAGCCAACCTAATGAAACTGTCCATATTTTGGATTTTGAGGAATTAGAATCAAAACCAAACTCGAAAAATAGCTTGAGGTACGAGAAATGCTCAATCGTACAATATAATTCTTAAAAAAAAAGGGTAAAGGCCGGATGTACCCCAGAAAAATCAAACAAACCAATTCAATAATTTTTTCAATAAATGAAAGCAGAGTCTCTAAAATCTTATTTATTTATTACAGACTTGGCCGTATCGTCTGAATAATTTGTTTAAACTCGACAATAAACTCAAATTTATAATATTTGATTAACTCGCCACCCACACGCTATCGGGGATATGTTTATATATATATGTATACGTGTATATATGTGTTGCCGCAATAACGAAAGTAAACAAAAGAAACCACGAGTAAAGTGCGCGGTGTATCAAAACGAGCGAATAAGTGAATATCTAAGTGGAGATTTGTGCGAATAAATGAAAATTTAACTAAAAAAACTAAGTGACTTTATTTAAGAAAACTAACTAGCCTTCGGTTGAATTGCTGTGCGTGTTTATTGCTAAAAAAAAGTGGCAAAACTGAGACGAACAACCGAAAGGCTACGTGAATTTAATGTAAAAGTGAGGTTACGTTACCTTAGCAATTACAATGTTAATTTTTCAGAAAAACTTTAAATAATGCACGCACTAAACAAATTCACTTTTCGCACTTATGTTTTGAGCACACTCGCGGGCGACACTTTTTATATAAATAATTGTGGCTATCCGTTTAACAAAAATAGCAACACCAAAAAACAAGTGGCAAGAAATATACAACTTACGTGCTTTGATGTGGCGATCGGCAGCGTTGTTGTATGTTGTTGTGTCATCTTCTTTGCGGCAGTGTTAATTTGGCTGTGTGTTTGGCTGAGTTTGCTCCAATGTCTGTGATATTTTAATATACTGAATTGCTTTATTATGATGTGGACTGTATTGCGCTGTATTCAATTCTACGGTGAGATGGACCATGAAAAAATCGGTTGTGGTGGTTCTTAGGAGCGGCCGTGGCTCGGACGCACCGCGGGCGATTTGTGATTTAGTTAGGAAAGAAAATAAAAAGAACGAGAATTCTCGTTATAAAGTGGCCGTATATTTGTTATGAAATTTATAATTTTACAAGTTGTTTTTACCTTAAATATTGGTTGCCGGTGAAAGTCCTGGGGTGGCCGTGATGTGGTTTCGTCAACGCTCGCTGGAAAAGTAGACGGTTGTGCAGTCGCGGACAACCGTTGAACCCCGAATTTCAGCCTCCGGTTTTAAGGGGAGGTGAACCGACACATGCACACCCACATGCATGTATATGTTTGCTGACAAACATGAATATGCGTGCATGTACATACATGTGGGCGGCTTGGTGTTGGGGTTTTGTATAAAATGAAAAGTGACATTAGGGTGGCGCATTTTTTAGACTTTAGGCATCGGGCCTAAACAGATTGCATTACCGTTTGCGAGCAACTCTTCGGATACAGGGGTAGAACGCGTTTAACACAATATATCCCCTCGATACGGAATAAAAGTTTGGGGGGCTTGCGATGGGCGCACCTTGTTTCCTCTTCAAGGCCAAATTTACAAAGAAAAAGAAGGACCGAATCGCGAAGTCAACCAAGGGGAGAGAGTAGTCGTAGATTTAGTTCGAAAATATAAATACTGTGGGCGAAATATCACATGTGACAATTCTTTCACGACTTTCCCTAGTTGGAACTCTGAAGAAAAACAAATCATACATTCCACTGAAGATGAAGGCAAATAAATCAAGAGAAATATTTTCATCCCGGTTTGGCTACTCAAATGATAATATTAAGATGTGCTCATATGTGCCCAAGAAAAATAAGTCTGTAATAATGTTATCAACACTTCACAGAAAAAATGAGGTATCTCATAACTTAATCAAGAAACCGGCTGCAATTGAGTACTACAACAGCACGAAAGGGGCGTGGACACCATGGATCTCTGCAAGCGAAGAACACAGAGATGGCTTTTTTTTATCACGAATTCCAAATGTACAATACAAAAACTGGGATAGAGGCTTTGTTGGGACACCCAATAAATGAAAATATAGCTGCTCCTGCGAAGCGCAAAAGAGATGAAACGGGCCGTTTTCCAGTTATTGGAAACTGTGCAATGTACCTTATTTCTCCAAATAAAAAACGCCCTAAGACTTGAAAGCAATGCTCTGTATGCAATGCCCATACTGTACCCATTTCAAATTGTAACAATTGTGCTAATTAACAAACAAAATGTATTTAAAACATAATAAATAAATAAACACATAACATTTACTTAATATTCTTACTTAAAATAAGCATTATTAAATTACTTTTTCCAAAAACACCCAAAGTTTAATTTAAGTTCTCATCTATATACAGTGGAACTTCTTTATAGTGAACTTCCCTACAATGAAGCTCTCCCTATAATGAAGCCATTTTGAAGACACAGCTTTTTGGTTCTACTTTAGGTGCATTTTTGTCTTCTTATAATGAATTTCTATATAGTGAAGTTTTCTATATAATGAACAAATTTTACTGCTTGAAAATCAAGCTTCATACGTTTTTGTCGGTGCAGTGAAATAACGCCCAAGGAAAAAACGCCCATGGGAAATAAAGCCCATGGGTGTTATCACCTTTTGCTGATGAGTGTTATTTCCTTTTTCGAAGAGAAATAAATTCCACGGACGTTAAAAACGAATTAAAACAAGCTGATTCAAGAAATAAGTATATGGTTTTCCTTATTTCAATAAATTTTAAATGCAGAATACCGCAACCTCTAGAATTAAAAATTATTCCCTTTATGTTATCTTTATTGCCAATTCAGAAAGGTGTTCTGCACAAAAATACCATGGATCCCGTCCATAGAGTGGGAACGGTGGCATGTTGCCACCGTTCAGGGCAACCACCCGGAGTTGGCATGGCGTAGCCCAGGGTTATTTATAATAAGCGCGGTGTAGTTCAGGGTTGTTTACAATTAAATTTTAAATTTTGCACATACGCGGTTTTGCACCCATAGAAGTGATATCTCAAATGAAAGGTAATTTAGTTACCTATCCAATGCAAACAAAATTTTAAAAATCGGTTACATAGCATTGAAGATATTTTGATTTAAAAAAATGCTAATCAACAGTTCGTGTTGCTCGCGTAAAATCCTATGGTTGTTAGTTCTCTTTTAAAAAGGAAATAAGAGCCATGGGCTTTATTTCTTTTTGCAGATGGGCGATACTTCCATTTAAAAAGGAAATAAGGCCCATGGGCGTAATTTCCTTGGGCGTTATATCACTGCATCGTTTTTGTCTCCGTATAGTGAATTTTTTCAAATATGTTTTCGGTTAATCTCTATTTACAGTTCTTTTTAAGCGTGAACATGGGTGAGCGTGAGCAATTGTCTTTTGTGTAATATGTTGATTTTTTTTTCTTTTTCCAAAAAAAAACTGTGATAGTTGATAAATAACTAAAATATCTTTAATATTATTGCATTTAAAACTAAGTAAACGTGTTAAATATGCTTTAAAATGGTTATTTTACAATCTGACTGTGAAACGTACTCATTCGCATGTGAACATTGCCGTTTTTTATTCACCACGGCAAATATCGGATTTCAACCCTGTTTTTGGTGAATATGGAAACAAATTGACAGATGTGCGTGAGTGATCAAAAGAATTGATTTGGAATTCTTTTCGAGCGTGAATCAAAGCATTCACACAAGTGTTTAAAAAAAATTACTGCAGTGAAGTTGGCAAAATTTTTGTGTAAACATTGTAAAACAACAACATTGTATACATGTACATATTTTCAATTATTTACATTTACTATATTTTATGCCCTATGCTCCAATTTATTTGTTTATTTCCTCTAGTTCACGCGCGCAAAAAAAACTGTAAACAGAGCTGTGAGTATTTCGATTGTGATTCCTTATTTTGACAGCTATGAAATGGTGAAAATACGATTTTGCATATACTCACCAAAGATTCACGCTCACGTTCACGAAGAACTGTACAGGGGTCTTTACACTCAATTATTTGTAACTGCGTATTCTCAGAAATAAACGAAATGTAGAAATGTAATACGGGGAATCCCAAAATGAAAATACATACATACATATGTACATTTTAGAAGGAGTTCAGTTGTGTCAAGAAATTGAAGTAAAAATGACGCATCGAAGCAGCATTTCACCTGAAAAAAAGTTATACGAAAAAAATATATTGCTAACCAGTTTGAAATATTTACTTCTCAGTACTTTATCAAATATTCTAAAAAATAAGGAAATGATTTTGAAAAATGCAGAGGATGCGGCAAATAGCGTAAAACGCAAAAGGCTTCGAACTTGCCAGAATTTCTATATAATGAAGTCTCCATATAGTGAAGCGATTTTCAGGTCCCCTGCGAATTCACTATAGGTAAGGAAGTTCCACTGTATATAAAAATGAAATGGTGTTCAGTTGTCACGCTAAAACTCGAAAACGGCTGAACCAAATTATATACTTCCTTTGGAGGGTTTCTTTGTTATTACTACGCGCAGGTCATGTATTAAAATCAAAACAAAATATTAGGGGAGCGTGGTACCTCCCATATAATCTGATTAATTTGGCTGTTACTCCACCATATATTTATATCTCATATCGTAATTTTGGCTGTTTTTGTTGTTGTGTATGAGACAATTGCTATGTATGATAAAATTGGATCTATTTATGCGAATATTGGTTGTTGTCTTTGCTGTCTTTGTTTATCTTCACTACTGCGCTGTAGATGGCCAGAAAGCCAGATGACGCTAGATGGTGCACACCAACACACACACACGCTGTACATAATTGCCTTTTGCTGTTTAGATTAGTACAGTAGTCGCTCACAAATTAGAACTCTCAGCAATTAGAATTTCCAGAAATTAGAATCAACTTTTTGAATACATTACACGCTCTGAAATTAGAATCGAAAATTCTAATTTGCGAGCGTATTTTGTTTTTTGTTGCAAAAGGAGATATAAAAAGGGGAATTCGATACGCGTGCACGTGTTTCGGAATTGTTTGCTTGATATTTGACGATGATGTGCCACTAGCACAGCTACTGCAAAATGATCAATATATTTACTGTAATTGGAGTTTTTGTTTTTTGGACCTTTTTTTGACTTAGCGCATAAATACATATATGTATATTGGATTTTTACCTTATGTTTTCTCGTTTTTATGAATAAAATTGAGTAAAACAAAATTTCATTGTAGTTTTTCAATGCAAATTGACTTAAATTTCAGGAATTAGAATTTTTCAGAAATTAGAATCACCCTAAAAACAAAGTGATTCTAATTTGTGAGCGTCTACTGTACAGTAATCTATATCTATATCTATATATCTATACATATATATGAAAATGAAATGGTGTTCAGTTGTCACGCTAAAACTCGAAAACGGCTGAACCAAATTATATACGTACTTCCTTTAAAGGGTTTCTTTGTATTTACCACGCGCAGGTCATGTATTAAAATCAAAACAAAATATTAATATTGGCTGTTATTCCACCATATATTTATATCTCATATCGTAATTTTGGCTGTTGTTGTTGCTATGTATGATACAATTGCTATGTATGATAAAATTGGATCTATTTATGCGAATATTGGTTGTTGTCTTTGTTTATCTTCACTACTGCTCTGTAGATGGCCAGAACGCCAGATGACGCTAGATGGTGCACACCAACACACACACACGCTGTACATAATTGCCTTTGGTGCTGTTTAGATTAGTACAGCAATCTATATCTATATCTAAAAAAAAAAAAAAAAAAAAATGGTGTCACGCTAAAACTCGAAAACGGCTGAACCAAATTACATACTTCCTTTGGGGGGTTTCTTTGTTATTACCACGCGCAGGTCATGTATTAAAATCAAAACAAAATATTAGGTGGTCGTGGCACCTCCCATACAATCTTGTTAAATTGGCTGTTATTCCACCATATAGGTATGTATTTATATCTCATATCGTAATTTTGGCTGCGTTTGTTGCTACATACTAGCGCGACATTTTCTTTGTTTCGTGCTATCTACACTCTAAATCTTTTGCTGAAATTTATGATCTTTTTAAGTGTAATTTTTTGTTGAAAATATGCACCTTGTCTAAAACTATAATCATTTTCGCTCTAATCGAAATAAATAAACTCAATCTGTGTAATTTTCTTCTAAAAATACAAATTTACCACATAAAGTTTTTTTATTAGGCTTGTAATGCTGAATTTTAAACATAATTTGCGAAATGTTCCGTAATTGTTCAAATTTGAACCAATAGTATTTGTATTTGGGTAAATCATGCTGAATTTTTAACATCCCTGCCTAAAAACGTCCAAAACAGCTGACGAAGCCGCCATATTTACCTTCGCAGAATTTCTTTGCACAAGTGCGCGTCAAATTGAAACAAATATATCTTCTATCGAAAGTGAATTTTTGCAGTATATATCATCATCATTTATCAAGCAGATTCATGCAGTGCTGGTTGCGGTATTATATGTATTATAATATACATATATGTATATAAATATATAAGTTCATAGTTAGTAGTGTTTGATAAAAATGTTTTGTTGTGAAATTTGCGATCAAAAATTTATAAAGTTAAGAAATTATCATTTACATTTGTACGGCCACCGAGGTGAAAAAAGCAATTTGTTCAAGTGTTTGTATTTAAAATGTGGGAAAATGTTTTCAAATTATAATTCCTATGAGGTGCATTTCACGCGAAGTTACCGCATTAAAAAGGGAGTCCCAAAAAAAAAAGTGTTTTCTAATGTGATATTTTTTAGATTTTACCCCGCACAAATGAGAGGCAAAAAACAACACATAAATAATTTAAGAAAAATCAATACACTTATAAGAAAACTAGACCAAGCTATGTAAAAAATTCTTGTAAACTAAAGGTCATAGTTCGTAAATTATTTGCCAAAGGCGATATAAATTTAATTTCTGTTTTGTTATTTAGCGCAAAATATCTTGCTCCATATGTGAATATATTTATAAATATAATATATATGTATAAACAAATATCACAATTTCTTTTCATTGAACATATTCTGTTCAAAAGGCAACTTAAAATTTGACATATTCTGTTCAAAAGGTAAGTTAAAGTAAAACATATTATGTTCCAAATTAAACATATTCTGTTCAAAAGATAGGCGGGTATTAGACATAATTTGTGTAAAAGTTTACACTTAATTTGGTTGAAAACCAACAAAAATGTCTAGAAAATTTATTGTCTAATTTTAGGTCGATAATATTTGGTAATCTGTTGCCGACTATTTTCGACCTAATTTTCAGCAAAAGTGATTTAGAGTGTATGTTTATTTTTCGGTGATGTAGCGTTTATTTTTCGGTGTGTTTGTTATTTATCGTTGACAGAGAGTGCTACAAACGAAAAATTCTCACCACCAGATGGCGTTGTTGGTCATGAATTGGTACAAAGTTAATTGAACGAAAATTGTTTATTTCAAAGCTTTTCAGGGTAAACGATACGAATTTTTTGGTTTGGTGATACTCTTCGTGTTGCAATCGAACATGCAACATTTTATAAAAACGTAAGTGTGTGAGTGACTGCAAATTTTTGTGACTCTTTCACGTCTAAACTAATGCCTCGAACTTTACGAAATTTTGCACACTAATTCTTTGGAGTACAGAATAGATAACAGTAGCGCGATTCACTAACTTTTTTAACGTAATTTGTCAACGATAAATTAACTTAACAATAATTTAAACAATTTTGTGATTCACTAACTGTTTTAACACAATTTGTCCACGATAAATTAACGTAACAATAATTTTAACTATCTATGCTATTCACTAACTTTTTGTCAACTCTTCAATCGTTAATTTGTCGTAGTCGATTTGTAAATTGATATTTTATCACGTTATCCGTTGGTGTCGTTGAAATATTGGTTAAAATAAAAATTAATTAAAAACAAATTTTTTGAGCAAGAAGTATTTCTATATTTAAAAAAAAAGTATTTATTTAAAAAAAAAATATATTTTAGAAAAAATGTCTCCTAGTTATTGGTATCGAACTTGCGACGTCTATTTTGTTATCCAGCCGCTTGTCAGCTGCGCTACTGCGACACCAACGGCGGCGCTGGCAAATGCTGCACTTAACATTTAAGCAACGTTCTAGTCAATTTCGACTGAGATGCCACATGTCATCATTTTAAACAATTATTTAAACGTTATTGTTAAATCCGAGTTAGTGAATCGCACAATTGTTAAATTAAACAGTATACGTTAATGATAAATATCTCTATTGGGAAATTGTTAAAAGTTAGTGAATCGCGATACAGGCATAATTATATTTCGATATAGTTATCGATAACAGATAACTTTGGAATATTCGCACAAAATTGGTATCAAACGAAAGTGGAAGAACACCGCTTCACTTCGATATATTTATCGATAACAGAGTTATCGGCCAAAATGTGGTTTCAGGTAAACTTTGGAATATTCGCACACAATTGATATCAAACGAAAGGGAAAAACGACAGCTTTCATTCGGACTTTGGTTCATTTCGATATATTTATCGATAATAGAGTTATCGGTCTAAATTTTTTTTTCGGGTAAACTTATTAATATTCGCACAAAATTGGTATACAAAGAAAGGGGAAGGCCACAGGTTTCATTTGGACTTTGTTTCATTTATGGAAACATCTATTTTGAGAACGGCTGGACCTAATACACATAATTAAATTTGGAAGGTAGATTTTGTATCCGCTCGAGATGGTTATACGCTAAAAAAATAAAGGCATTTGGAAAGGTTTTGGAGATGTCCCTAAAAATGTTGACCAGGGTAACCTTATAAAGTGTTCTTTCAATATGAGCCCGTTTTCGAGATATTGGTCAAAATGTCAACCAGGAAGGGCAGTCAATCAAATGAATAGTGTTGACAAATGATTTAACATGTTTTAGCTATTTTCTCATATAAAACGAAGGTTTTTAGATATTAACCAAAACGTGGACCAAAATTGGAGCTAGAAGGTTTTTGTGAACAAATGGGTCTAAAATGAAAGGTCTGCATGAGAGTTTTAAAATGAAGTAATTTTAAGTCCTTTTGGGATTGGGATTGAGAAAGGGATAGGTATATGGATGACAATTAAAAAGCAATATGAAAAGACAAAAGCATTTGAAGAGGATGGACGGAGAGAAATATGTGGAGCTGAAATTAGGAGGGCGACTTAAATGCAAACAAGTTAATGTTTGGGCAGGGCAACGTCTGCCGGGTCTGCTAGTAATATATATAGAGGTACCCGGATACCACGGGTGTACACTTAGAGGTGAAATAACAAAAGTGGAAAAAAAACGTAGGATGGAAAAAAATTTATTTTTTGATTGTTGTTTTCTGTCCAAAAAAGACATATGTATAAGGAATATAAACTTAATAGATTTTTAGCAAAGCAAATGTAACTGCAATAAGGATATGTAAAGATGTATAAATACATATTTATATATAGAAACTTTATAGTAAATGTCTATTTACAGCTTCAATTAAAAAAACAAAAAAAAAAAAAAAAAAAAAAATTTTAAAAATTACTTGCACCAAAGCGGTATTTCTCTTCCTCCTCAAAGCATCGAAAAACATAGAAAAATGTGAAAAAAGTGAGGGGTAAACCGGAGAAATTCTGAGTTATTTCAATTTGACTGTTTTTTGAAAAATTTGCAAAATTTATCCCTGTTTTCTCACATTCAAACCTAATTATCTTCTTTGGTACATCTGCTATATCAACAATCTTTACTTTTCTTCAAAAGGGAAGATTTTGCGCAAATTTTATGCTATCGCTCACTTTTTTTGACTTCCCCATTTAAAAGATATCGTCGAAAATGTCAACAATCAACCTCATTTTCGTTATATATACCGAACTTTGACGTCAGAAATCTATAGAACCGCTTAAGACACGACCAATTTTTTCCCTCCTATCTTGTAGGAAATTTTATAGCAAAAATTTCGGTATATATAGATCTTGAAAAATAGGCAAACTAATTGGCAATTTCGGCCTTTACAAAAAAAGGGCAAGTTCAGAAAAAATGAGAATTTTTTCTAAAATACAGTTTTATTGTCTTTTCACGTAGTATAACTTCGTATTCTTTTTATCACAAGTTATTTGATCAAATCATACATGCTTTATATTACTCCGACATTTCCTGAAAGTGTATCTTAGATTTCGATTTGCGCTTTTCCTCCTTGTCATTTTCTGACAGTGCATGAACATGAAATGGTATTATAACTTTGGTCCGATGTTTGTAAGTATGAGAAGAAGAAGAGATAGACCCACTATTAAGTATACCGAAATGATCAGGGCGATAAGGCGAGTTGATTTAGCCATGTCCGTCTGTCCGTCCGTCCGTCTGTTTGAACGCAAACTAGTCCCTCAGTTTTAGAGATATCTCGATGAAATTTTGCAAGCAGTCGCCATTTTGCTTAGGATTAGTCATTTGTCGGAACCAGCAAGATCGGACAGATACAAGGCATAGCTCCCATACAATCGATTGTTCCGATAAATGGGTCTTGGCCTATAACTCTTGAAATTCAAAAGCTAGGAACGTAAAATTTTGCAAGTTTAGTACATATTGTATTTGTAACGTGTGTCGTGAAAATGACTCAGATCGGACCAACATGACATATAGCTCCCATATAATCGATAGTTTCGATAAATGGGTTTTGGGCTATCAATTTTGCAGTTAAAAAGCTAGGAACGTTAAACTTTGCACGTTTGCTACATATTATACGTGTAACATATGTAGGCAAAATCAGCCAGACCGGACGAACATAAGGTATAGCTCCCATACAATCGATTGTTCCGATAAGTGTGCTTTGGCATTCATGAAAGGTATAAAGCCTTCGGCACAGCCGAAGACAGCCCTTTCCTTACTTGTTTTTATTTAACTTTGTATTTAACTTTCTTGGGTTTCGCCAATACTCGATTTTGGCACCTCAAAAATGAGAGATGTTAATAGCCTGATAGCTGATTTTAGTAAACAAATAAATGGTTGTGTCCAGACTTACATTGCAAAATTCATTCAGTGAGTGGGGGTTTTTGATTAAAATATGAAAATATTATGAATTTTGAAAGAAACGAAGTTATACTACGCGAAAAGACAATAAAACTGTATTTTAGAAAAAACTCTCATTTTTTCTGAACTTGCCCTTTTTTTGTTAAGGCCGAAATTGAAAATTAGTTTACATATTTTTCAAGATCTACATATACCGAAATTTTTGCTATAAAATTTCCTACAAGATAGGAGGGAAAAAATTGGTCGTGTCTTAAGCGGTTCTATAGATTTCTGACGTCAAAGTTCGATATATATAACGAAAATGAGGTTTTCGTTAAATTTGATTGTTGACATTTTCGACGATATCTTTTAAATGGGGAAGTCAAAAAAAGTGAGCGATAGCATAAATTTGCGCAAAATCTTCCCTTTTGAAGAAAAGTAAAGATTGTTGATATAGCAAATGTACCAAAGAAGATAGGTTTGAATGTGAGAAAACAGGGATAAATTTTGCAAATTTTTAAAAAAACAGTCAAATTGAAATAACTCAGAATTTGTCCGGTTTACCCCCCCTTTTTTCACATTTTTCTATGTTTTTCGATGCTTTGAGCACGAAAAAAAATATATCAGCTTTGGTGCAAAATCATTGTAAGACAGTGTTATTAGCAATAATTGAATTTTATTATTCCCACAACACTGTACGAAAAGATATTTAATTATTCACATAACCGCCACCACCATTAACCGAATAAATACAACTATTCAGGCGAGTATCAAGGAAATGTTTTCGGTGGGGCGTCCAATTTTAAAAAAAAAAAAAACGATTTGACTTGAAAATGGAAATGACTTATATAAAATTTATTTTTCTTACTACTGCAAGCGCAAACCAAATTTATCAAAACCTCAACTTTGACCTCAGATGACTATTGATTGAGCCGAAGTTATGCACTTCGAAATATTATGGAAAATGCCTTAAAAATTTTGTATGGGAGATGGTTCCGCCTCAGGGAATTTTTATAGGTAGGTACATAAAGCTTCGAAGAGGAACTCAAAAAAACAGAAAGAAATAACCGAAATAGCGCTTAGGTGTATACAAGGCGAGTTAAACAAGGTAGAATTGACAAATCAAATATTTTGTTTTTGTAGGAATTCTTACTTCAAAAAAGTATAAACCAACGTATTTACCCTTACTAGCCCACGTTCAATATTTGGGCCCCATACAATTTTCTTATTAAAAAGTTAAACCCCATTTGCAAAGGTCAAAAAATTATTAATATACATAGTTATTTGTAAACTATGTATCTAATGAGCCCACTTTAGCCACCAAGTGCTACTTTGGAGTCTACCTCTTTAAAGACCTTGACCGCAAAGAATATTAATATAGCAACTATTTGGGTCACTGTTTACGACTATCATCAAGTTCTAAAAAATGTTGGGAGGAGTACCAAAGACACCTTTCGCTTCAAATGAAAATCGGTCTCCGGAATAAATATTGTTGTCATTGAGAAAAATGGTGGCGCGAACTAAAGTCAGTGGAATTAACGTCAGTGACGCATGCCAAAAGCGAACTAAGGTCAATATTTTTAGCGAACTAACGTCATTGACATTAATTAAAAAGCGAACTAAAGTCAGTACATTTTTTTTACATTCCAAATTATCATTTTTCATTATCACCTTCGACTTATGATCATTATATCATGAATCTGGGATTTAAAAAATGAATCTGGGATTGACTTAGGTCAGATCCCCAATTCGGGGCGTGATCCATTGTAGTTATGTGCAGAACTCCTTTCCGCATTGGCGGCCCTCGGCCGCGCTTCAAAAAATAGCCCTGGGCTACGCCATTCCAACTCCGGGTGGTTGCCATAGGCGTGGCTACCGCCACATGAAAATGACAGAAAACTCTGAACTTTAACTGCAAATATCTCGCAAACTACTAAAAATATTGGAATATAGCTCCGCTATTCATGCTCCTGGGACCAAAGCGCGTTTCCTGATACATATCTCAACATTTTTGGTTGTGTATTTGCGCTCGATACCCCACGTAAACTATTACCCACGTCTGGATTTAGAATCTGAAATGAGATTTTTTTCAACCGTTCAAAAGTTATTTGCAGTTAAAGTTCACAATGTTCTGTCATTTTCATATGGTTGTTGTAATGGCACATTAGGCTGAGCCAAAAAAGTGGGAAACGTGGCACGCGGAAGGACATCACCGTGGCGGTAGCCACGGCTATGGCACACACCCGGAGTTGGAATGGCGTAGCCCAGGGTTATTTTTTGAAGCGCTGCCGAAGGCCGCCAATGCGGAAAGGAATTCTGCACATAAATACCATGGATCACGCCCCGAATTGGGGATCTGACTTAAGTCAAATTTTCGCCTGCGGCGCTACTTCGTCGAATCTCAAACCCAAATGCCTCAATGACATTAATTCGCATGTCCAAAGCGAACTAAAGTCAAAATATTATACGAATTAACGGCACTGACTTTAATTCGTTTTTGGTCATGCGTCTTAATGTCACTGACATTAATTCCCTTTTTGGGTGCGAATATGCACTGACAGTAGATCGGCATCCTAAACCTGAAAAACGATAGCCCGCTAATAGTTCAGATTCGCCAACTGTTCCTGCAAAATAATAGTTCCATTAAAATTATATGGGTACCTGACCATATGTGTATACCCGGTAACGAAGCAGCCGACAAAAGAGCAAAGGAGTCCAGCGCAGAACGCTCCACATGTTTACATATTTTATCAACAAAGACATCCAAAAACTCGGGAGAAAATATGTGCATGATAACTGGCTTGCAGAATGGCAAAACTATTCAGGATAACTACATACGCCCATCTCCTTAACGGTACAGCTTTAAACTCATGCCGATATTGTGGATCGCTTGACCTAACAGTTACACATCAATCTTCCCTAACATCAAACCGTCTTATTATCTTAGTACCTAACATAGACGAACAAAATATTACCTTAATTTCCAAATTTATATCACTTTGTAAGCTATCTATTTAACTTTTCCAACACAACATAATGTAAAACATTCTCCATTTTTACCGCCCTGTTAACTAAACAATCATACGAATGTAAAAAAAAAAGAAAGTGTGTGCGGTGCACACCCAGGTGAAGTTTACTTCTATAATTTAGCATTTCGCCGTCTATCACGAGCCCTAAACGTAACCAACAAAATTATGAAAATTCATTTGTTTGCAGATATCGGTAATTCTATTTCTCACAAAATATCACAACCGTAATAAATTCCATTACAAAGAAAAATCAAATGCAATTATGATGTAAGTGACGTTTTGCATGAAATAATGAAAAAAAAACAATGAAAAAAAAAAACAAATTGGAAAAAAGTAGCCTCGAACCCGCGACCTTTTGCGTGCTCATTCGCACGCTTACCACATATGCCATATCGACATTTTTGTTTTTATGTCAAATGCCGTCTATGGTGCTTTTGCTATATGAGTTTTGTGTGGTTTATGCGGAATTCAACTATTATTTTGTTACAAAATATGTATATTCACAAATATTTAGAAGAAGATTTAACAAGGTGATTTTGTGCTCTTGACAAATTTGTCAATCTTGAATTTTGCGTCAAAGCCAAATTTTATTTTATTCAAATTAGTTTTTAATAACTTTTTTTTGCCGCAGAATTCAAAACACTTAATAAAAAATTTTTTTCATAAATATTTATCAAGATTGACAAATTTGTCATGAGCACAGAAACTCATTAATTGAATTTCTCGCCACCAAATTTTATTGATTGACGTCCCGATTTCACTACTGATGCCCAGTCAGTTGTTTGACAAGCTACTCCACTATCAATTATAGGGTAGGGAGTTCCCACCCCAACTTTTGTTAGATGTTTTTTAACTTTTTATTAACTTTTCTTTGTTTTTTAATTGCAAGTACTTTTTTTTCCATATATTTTCACTCTTTTGTTTTGTCCCCGACACAAAAACATACAAATTTGAGACATGAATATAACGTAGCCGACCACAAAAGGGTAATATTACAGAATTAAAAAAGAAAACAATAATATAAAATGGAAAAAATATAAAAAATAGTATAAAAAAGAAAAAAAAAAATTTTTGACAAAATTTGGGGTGCGAACCCGACTCCACAAACGAATTGAGTCAAATGGAATAGATTTGGCAACATGTTGGCAAATCTATTTTGAGTGTTAAAGTTATTCGCATTAGGAATAATCGCGAAGGTCAACTCAGCCGAAGTGCAATGGCCAAGCCTCGCTCCGGAGGAACCGCCTTCATGACCACGGTAACCTCTACGCCAGGTAAGTATGCTTTCATCAGCTAAAAACGAACTATTTCAATCAACTAGCAAATAAAGTGAATGAGAATTACACGATATTGCTATGAAACGTTCTAGCTGTCCAAAGAAAATTTAATATGCGCACATGAGCAACGAATGAACAGCGTCTGCTATTTTTATAAATATCTATACTACTAGTAGGCTTTGTGTTTATCAATGCGTGTGTATACATACCTACATACTGTAAAACGCTGTCGCTTAGCAACAACAACACTCATATGGTTGTTGTCTTCCAATTTTCGTGACAGTTTTTCCCAAATGCATGCCGCTATAGAAGTAAACTTCAAAAAAAAACTTGTCTGTAAGCTTCATTATTCTCCATTTGGTTTCGCGATCCACCCTAAACCCATGCGCATGTGCACGGATGGACCTCGGATCCAAACGTGCGACTACCCATTTTCCTACTGCAATAATTATTTCAGCCGAAGGCCTTGGTAGCCAGTACTATTTAGATTGTAAGTGTAGCAATTATTTGATAATTGTTTCTCTTTTTGATAAATAATAATAAATAATGTCTTGAAGCTCTACAGGGATTATTTAAATTTTCTTCGTTCAAAAGAAATGGGCTGGAAATTGATCCATTTAAGAGTTTCTATTCCAATATATGTTTAAACTAAAGTTGTATATGTTTAAACTAAAGTTGTAAAAAATAGTCTTCGTAATTTTAGGCTAGCAACACTAACCATCCCACAGAGGCCGGTATATATTTATGTATTATTATATATTCGATTCATGCTATAGCAAATTAGGTATTTTTATTACCAGAGATGTGCTCCATTCAACTTTTTCTAAAATCTAAATATCACTTAAAAAAATCACCCACAACTGGTACTTTCATTAAAATCGGTTTAGTTTACTATGCTTCACGACACGGTATTTTCATATACTAATTTTAATACGTAAAATTATTATACTTAAAATTTTTTATCATTCACATTTTTTTCACTTAAATAAAGGAAATTTCAATAAGACTTACAATAATTTGCGCACAACACGAATTAAGCATTCAATTTTGTTGGTAACAATTTTAGTGGTAACGTAAATTTTACTCAATCAAAACCTCTTAAACGTTTAACAGTTCCCTAATACTTTTCAAATTTGAAAGTAAAATAAATGTAAAATTTGTAAACATCGTATCTCTTAAGAGCACAGATGTTTGTTTGAGGGTTATTTCTGTTGAAGGTGCATGCAAATCCTTGATGGTACTGACTTATTGATCTAGGTACTTCATGGGAAATGAAAGCTCAATTATTGCTGTAAATTATACTCTTAAGTTGTGCATATTGTGATAATGCATTTTTCGTTCTACTTTTGTTGAATGAAATCGAAAGTTGTAGCGCCACTTATCTTTCCAGATGCGCTCCTGTGAAAATGTACATTTTGCCACTTGTTATCTCGCTTATGCCACACACGGGTCTCCTCTGATTGGTGAGTATGAGCATGGCCTTGTCTGGAAAAGCGAAAGAAATTTTAAATAAGATAAATAAGAAACGTAAATATAAAATAGGATTAAAGCACTTAGAAATACACTTTTCCAGCTTATATTCAAAAAATTATTTTTATATGCCACATACAAAATTTATTTATAGGATTTCTATTTCGTATTTTGCAAATTATAATTAATATTCAAAACTTCTTTTTCATATTTAGAAAATTGCAGTTAATATTAATAGAGCTATTAGACATGGTCAGAATTTCCGTTTCACACTTAGAAGTTATATTTCATATTCCAAAAATAAAAATTTATATTCAGAATTCTCTTATGAATTAAAAATTCTGAAATCCATATTCATATCCAAAAAGCGGTTCATATATTGTTTTTTATCTGACATAAGAGTTTAAGGGTTGGACGTAGATTAAACTCACAAACCCTAAGTGTTTCTAGATAGCGTTAGAAACAAAATTTATTATGTGTAAGCTTGAAATTTGTAGACTTATCATAAGAGGTATGTGTTCTACTGCATTCTACCTACGTTAATTCAGTGGGTTTTCAGCTGTAGGAAAATTAGCAAATTCATAAACTTTAAATTGCTATATCTTAGCGAAAAAAAAGATATTTGAGCAAACTCAAAGTCAAATCCTCACGAGATAGAGCAAATCTGCGGCCAGATTAGAATTCAGCACATCGAAAACCTTTAGGAAAGTATGGTCTGGTTTTTGGTCAAATTTCTTGAGGGCCTGTGTAATTTGTCGGAACCAGCAAGATCGGACATATACATGAATTTTGGGCTATAAATCTTGAGCTTTAAGAGTTATGAGCTTAAAATTTTTGCAGGTTTCTTACATATTACATATGTAATGCAACCAATTAAAATCACCGAGATCGGAATATCATAGCACATAGCTTCCATATAATCGATAGTTTCGATAAAAGGGGTTTGGGCTATGTATCTTGAAATTAACGGGGTAAGACCCTAGAATTTTACAGAGTTTTTACTAACTCTTTGTAAGAAATGGACACTTAAAACCGCGTATTCAAAAAGGATAATAACGGTTATTTCTAGCTCTTACACAGGACTTTTAAAAATAAAAATCACAAACAACTTCAAAGGGTCGATTTTTAAAATAAAAAACGTAACACTTACAGTCCCTGCTCTTTACTTTTAAGGACTCTTTCTTGATCCAAAACATCCTCAAATCGTACCAGTAAGCTTCCTTTCATACCTATGTTGGCATAATTAATGTTTTTAGTTCTAAATAGGTGGTAGCCCCTGACACTAATATCTTGGAAATAATTGTAATCTCTGTAACGAAATTCATCCAATTCGATTCAGACGTTATCAATATGGTAGTGGATATATAAATATGTATATTAACCAACTAATATACAAATATAGGTATAAGAATAGCTCGTTTTCTAGTGAAACCGTTGAAAATGCATATATGTATAATATGGGAGCGATGGTAACATTAACTTCGCAATCCCCTTCACATTTTACTTTAAAGTCGCAATTGTTGAGTAAATATGTTCATTTCTATAAGCGATGACGAGATAATGCCAGATCAATTTACATACATTACCTATCGAGTAATATCAATTCTCCTTCCTTTTCTTGCCAGAATATCCCCCTGGACCCCTCATCTTAATCCGTCCCTGCTTATCTGTACAAAAACTAATGGAATTCCTTATCGTGAAACGTATTCATTAAACAATTTTCTTGCAAGAGTTGCCGGAGATATATCTATTAACGCAAGTGCTTACTGCAAACGCGTTAATCTATCATGTATTGTAAAAATATAACAGTTCAGTAACAGCTAACGCGCCTACAATATCCAAATAAATGTGCCCGTATCTTCTTTTAGGTATTAGAATCTTTACGACTGGCGATTTTGTATTGCGGTAAACTTTTGGCAACCTATACATTCTTTTGACCAGATATATATTTGATTGTTCATATTTGGCCAATAATATTTTTTAACTATTAGTCTACGAGTAGAATTGGTACATGGATGTGCGATTCCATGCAACGTATCAAAAATTGTTTTCCTTAAGCTACTGAGTTTCACTCGATTAAATAAATCTGAAATGGAGCGTCTAATAGAACTACAAAACCAGACTTGGTTTCTGTTCGGAGACTTGTGCTACTAGCGAAATTACCAATCAAGAATTACAGATACAAACGTACAAACTTATAGTATGTAACTCACAGTAGGCACACAGGAGGACTTTTGATATATGCAAAATAATCAATAGAATACAGAACAATCTACAATAAGGCGTTAGGTAAAATACCGGGTTTCGATTTCATGTGCAAGATTGGAAGAATACCAAATTTCTGATCATGAAAATATTTAAATCAAATTAGATAAAACTTTCCAAATGAGAGCTAGAAGAACCACAACTTCTTCTTCTCAAGTGATAATCCTGTTAATGCACTACGGCAATATAAGTATACCGACTTTGAGAACCTAAGTATAAAAAATAAGGTCATGTTGCTATATAATATACTGTCGAATCCGATGACCACGCTGACACACTCCAAAGAAATTATTGCAAAGCTTATGAACAAGTGGTATGACTCCGAACTAGCAAACCTAAACAAACATAAATTCAACTTATACAAAACGGGTCAGACAACTGGGGAACGGACTGAATGTAATAGTACCAAGCGGAAATACAAACGGCTTATCAAGGTAAAGAGAGCTTAATACATGGAACTTAAAATTACTCATAATCTTGGTGATAGCAAAGCTATGTGGAAACACCTAAAAAGCTGCATATCAATTGGGAAGGAAAATAATGTTATAAGCAAAATAACAATAAACGACCGCATCTATACAGAGGAAAACGAAATAGCACAGGCTTTAAAAAATTACTTTATTGACAGCATTTAAGAAATCAACTAAAATATTCCACTTGTTCCCGTCAGTCCCACCAACACTGGCGGGAGAAAATTGCACTCGGGTATTCAAATTTCAGAAAAGAAATAGTAGGTTGAAAAATAAAATTGGAGGAAAAAAGCTAGTATCAGAAGAAGTCAAATTGTCAATGAATGCCTGGAAAAAGGTGTGATCCCTAACATATGGAAATCATCTATAGTTGTACCAATTCAGAAAGTCAAAAATACTATAAGGGCTGACGAAATTAGGCCAATAAACACGCTGCAACGTGACGAAAAAATTCTAGAAACTGTAGTGAAAGATCAGCTTGTAAAGTATTTAGGAGTTAATGACATTATATCGCACACTAAATCAAAAACAGTCACAACTCAAAATCCGAGTAACTTTCAGTCAATTGCTTCTGGATCGCGCAAAAGTGATTTGATTTTTAAAAACTTGACATCACTGTGCTCTCTAAAGAGCAACGATAATAGTCTAAAAGAAAAATATTGTATGTATTGGCTGCACTACTTTGTATTAGGTAATCTATGCCAAGAAAGCGACCTAAAAAAATTTTGAGTTGTGACTGTTTTTGATTTAGGGTGCGATATTATCGCAGCAGTCTGGTTTTAGAAAGAAACACTCTTGTGAAAGATACGAAAGCTAAGCATAAACCTTGAAGCAATTGAGAAAGTCAACACAATCAAATACTTAGGAATAGATATAGATGAAGAACTGAACTTTAAGGAACACGTTGACTACACAGAGGCGACGAATATGCACAAAGGCAATGATGTGCAACTTGATGGTTGATCTACGGACATGATGCCTCTCACCTCTCATTACCCATCTTTTCTTTCCTTTCGGAAGGAGGGATGACATGACCTAGAAGGTTGCACTGGTCATAACAAATCGCTACCACGACAGTCGGGCAGTACCGCAAGGGAGTACCGGAGCGTACCGGGTTCATATCCGGCCAAGGACTGTTAATTTGACAACACTCCCCAAAACCTTCGGGGAGTAATTTTTTTGCTACAACAACAACTACACAGAGGACAAAATAGCCAAAAAATGTACTTTATGCAAAGAACCTGCAAATTTGTAAGTAAAAGATGCAAGATAATGGTTTATAGATCCATAATTTGTGAAATTCCGAACTGTTGATGTATTTTAAAAGACTTTAGTCTTACATATACACCCACATAATTTAAAATAAATAAATAAAAAAATTCCGAACTGTTGATGTATTTTAAAAGACTTTAGTCTTACATATACACCCACATAATTTAAAATAAATAAATAAAATAATAAATAATAACATAGTGAAATGCTCTAATCGAACCTCACTTTATCTACTGTCCCACAATATTTTTAATAATGCGAAATAGTCAGATATATAAACTGCAAAACCAAAAGAACCGAACAATGAGGTTTATTTTCAAAAAACGCTATGGCACACCCATAAAGGATATGCGATCTTCTCTAAATTGGTTAAGTGTTAAATAACAGCTTCTTTACTATATGAGACCTTTTAAAAACATAACAGAAGGTAACCTGCCTGATTATCTGTAAATACACGAAACAAAAAAATTTTAATCTACCTGCTTATAGAACTGAAGCAGACAAATGTAACCTGTATTATAAAGGATTGTAACATTACAATGAACTGCCAAATAATGTAAAATCATGCAATGGAAATAAGCTTAAGCGAGAACTGTATAACTACTGCAGAAAACTGCTAATATCGTGCTGGATAGGCATGTTTCCAAAGCATCAAAAACAGGGCATGTGTTCCTCTTATCCTGTAATACAGCGCTGGTAGTTCCAACGCATACGCAAAAGATTTCATAAAAACCCAAAGGCATATACCCCTAAGTCTGTTTTTACACGGTTTTGATATAACACGATTTGAAAATTTAATATTTTTAATTTTTTTACAGGATTTTATTCCATTTAGCACGATTTGAAAGTATTTATGAAAGAAAAAAGTCTGAAACCATCGATAGTATCGTCTTTATCTTAATGTTTTATTCTTTCGATAAGTTAAAAGACGAACCCTCAGTTCGCCGCGATTTTATGGGTGCTGATTATGTGTCCATAAACAATTTTTTGGACTCCTCCGATTATGGATTTCTTAACAGTTCGGGTTGTCCTAATGTTTCTTACCAGAAGTTGTGCACGATCATCTCACAAGCTATTACAAATTTCGTTCCGTTGAAAAGAAGTACCTTGTTAAATAGACCACCGTGGTTTAACAGGAGGCTTGCTAACTTACGGAACAAAAAAAACAAAGCTTTTAAGAGATTTAGGAAAAATAACTCGGAAGTCAATCGTTGCTGCTTCTATCGGTTAGGGAAGGATTACGATTATCTCCATAACTTTTTATTCCGACACTATATGTACACTGTTGAATCCAATCTGAAGTCAAATCCTAAAAGTTTTTGGAAATTCATAGACTCCAGAAGAAAAACTAATGGATTTCCTACCAGCCTGGTATATGAGGATATTATTTCCGATAACACGATTGACTCCAGGACTTGTTCGCAACATTTTTTCAGAGAGTGTACGAGAATCACTGTGTTCTCTCACCGCCCACTTTCCCCCCGGTATCTTTACCTTGCATTACGTCCTTTACAATATCTGAAGAGGATGTTTTATCTGCAATTTCGTCGCTTAAGTCTAGTGGTAGCCCAGACTCCGAGGGGTTTTCACCTATTTTCTTTAAGCGTTGTCGCTCTACCTTATCGCAGCCCTTATCCAATATTTTCCAGGATTGTGTGAATAATGGAACTTTTTTGGAACAGTGGAAACTATGCCACATCGTTCCGGTCTTTAAATCTGGCGATCGCAATGATGTTTGTAACTACAGACCTATCGTTATTCAGGGAACGGTGGCTAAGTTATTCGATTGTATAATCCAATCTAAGTTATTCGCCCATGTTGGTGAAGCAATTTGTAAATTTCAACACGGCTTCTTTCCGGGTAGATCAACCTGTTCGAACTTGACTCTTTTAACGAATCAAATAGTGACTGCCTTCGTTAAGCAGGCTCAAATGGATGTTATTTACACTGATTTTTCCAAAGCTTTCGATAAGGTATGCCACTCTATACTTTTGCAGAAACTGAGAAGTTATGGTGTTGGCGGACCTCTTATCGCTTTCTTTGACAGTTTTCTTTCTGACAGGAGACTATTCGTTAAGTTAGGTAACACAATTTCAAGGTTATCTGTCGAGGCTTGGTCCGGTATACCCCAGGGTACCCACAGTGGCCCACTCTTATTTCTTTTATTTATTAATGACTTACCTAATTGCTTGAAGTTCGCTAAGTGCCTAATGTTTGCGGATGATGTCAAACTTTTTTGCACTGTGCGAGATGCATGCGATAGTCATAATCTGCAGATTGATCTCAATTCTTTAGCTCAATGGTGCACACTCAACTGCCTCAAACTCAACATTAATAAATGCTGTGTGGTTAGCTTCTCTAGGAAGCCTACCAATATATTATACGATTAAAACATCGGTAACTGTGCCTTAATTAGATGCACTGAAATGAAAGATCTTGGAGTTATTTTCGACTCTAAACTGACGTTCTGCCAACATATTGACTTGAGTACTGTTCAATAATATGGAGTCCTTACTATGAAATACACTCATATAAAATCGAAAGAGTCCAAAAAATGTTTACTAGGTTCGCGTTAAGGAAGTTGCCGTGGCAGGGTGATCTTCCTCCGTATACCGTTAGACGAAAACTTCTTGGCTTGCAGTCTCTGCAAGAGAGAAGAATTTATTTCTTAATTATTTTCATTTATAATATCGTGAATGGCATCATTCTCTGCGGTGACTTAATGAATTTAGTCAATTTATACGACCCACCTCGTAACTTAAGAAGTAATCGTCTACTGGTTGACATTGTCTATTCTACTAATTACGCGATGAATGAGCCGATTGCTAGGGCCGTTAGATTGTGTAATTCTTATACTAGTGTCGTGCACGATGTGGCAGCACAATTTACCTAGTACCTTTTTGTCTTTATATATAAGTGTATTTTCTTACGCAGCCACACTGTCCGCAACGGTTAAATCTTTCGGTATTTTTCCACGTACAATTTAACCATTTTGTATAATATACATATTTATTGCATCGGTACAAATTAATCTAACTAAAGTTGAGAACGTTGCTGGCTGTGGAGCTGTGAAGTCCAATATCAAGTAAGTTGTAAAATGACAATTGTTTGCTTGTACGTACAAGTGCTAATTTTATATTACATTCTTTATGTTCAATGTTAGAGAATAAACACAACCCCACACACATCATTATACCGCATTATATCTACCACCATTTACAATAAACGAACACAACCTATTTGTAACAAATTAAACATTTGGCGGCGTTTATTCAAATTTGGAATCAGCCAGTTTCGAACTCCACATTTCTTTATTCTTTGATGGATCAATATTTTCCTGCGGCGGGTGAGTTTACAACTTAATCTTCGGTGTTGCGAATGTCTGAAGTTGGTCGTACGGTCAGAAAAAGTAAAAGAGACAACAAAGGAGTACCACCACGACGTTTGGGTTTTTGTGACGAAGATATGGCATTGTCGCGCACTCCTCCGCAGTTTTTGATAGAAAGGAATTTGACCATGGAGAATAATACGCTATTTGGTACACCGACGGAGCATGCAGTGAACGCCGCGGTCAACAGCGCTGCCACTGCAAACAGCGGCACAGCGGCAGAAAATAGCGACGTATCTGCGGACGTAGGCAGAGCAACAACAGGTAATGCAACGAGTAGTCCTGACACAGGTAACAACGAGATTGAGCGAGTAACGTTGGAGTTTAATAAAAAGATGACTGACATTCAAGACGAATTTAAAAGGCAAATACACGAGTTGAGCAGAATATTCGCTGACAATAGTAGGCAAATACAATCATCAGTGCAAACGTTACAGCAGGAAATGGTAAGGATGGTGCCTAGAGAAAATATAGCTACGCCAACAGTAAGTACACAAAATATAGTTCCTACTTCAGAACTTTTGCGCATTGCCAACCCACCGCGGCCACCAGAGAGTGATTTTAGTGTTAACAGTCAGCGAGTAGTCTATACTAAAATAGTAAATTTGCCGCCATTCGGAGGTGACCCATTAGATTGGCCTATGTTTGAAAGGTCGTTTATAGATACAACGCAATAATTTGGTTATAGTAATACGCGTAATATTATTCGACTTCGTGAAGCGTTGCAAGGTGAATCTAAAGTTGCAGTCGCCGCCTTGTTGCCGTATCCAGATAGCGTACAAGAAATTATGAGCACACTGAGAGAAAACTTTGGAAGACCGGATCAAATTATAAATTGTCAAGTGATGGAAATAAGAAAGATCGCCCCGATACCATCAGGTAATATAAGTTTAATTATACCTTTTGCAAATAAAGTAAAAAATATGACTGCGTTTGTACGGTATGCCAAGGCAGAGCAGAGGCTTTGCGATGTTACGCTATTAGGTGAACTCGTATCTAAGATTCCGATAGAAGAGCAAATGAAATGGGCAGAATATAAAGAAGGTTTATCAGGCTACGCAAACATTGAAAATTTTAGTAATTTTTTGAGCGTTATAGCGAAGAGAGCCAACATAATAGCAGATTCTATGCCACGAGCTGCAATGCAGGCAGCTTCTTCAGTTCAGAGGTATAAGATACATGAAACTGGCCCAGCAAAGGGTGCCAAAAAGAGAGTTTTGTTGGTCAATTCTCAAGAAAGTTGTTTAGTTTGCAATGATAACTGCGGTAAAATGTCAAGTTGTCCCATATTCAACAAAATGTCGGTAAACGAACGTTGGTTAAAGGTTAAAGCGCTGAGAGTTTGTTATTCCTGTCTCGGTAAAGGGCATTCAATCGCAAAATGCTACTCTAAGAAGGTATGTTTGGTAAATGGCTGTGACAAAATGCATAATAGGCTTTTGCACATCGAAGCGAGTAACAATACTGCAAGTAATAGTAGTGCTAATTCTCAAGCACTTCAGTCGAACCAGGTAGCACGGAATTATAGAATTGAAGCAACGACAGACAGCTCAGAAGTACTTTTTCAAATTTTGCCGGTAGTAGTTTCATCTGGCACTAAATTTGTTAACACTTATGCATTTATCGATCAGGGTGCATCTCATTCTATGGTTGAGAGGGACTTAGCGGACGAATTGGAGCTAACTGGGCCCTCAGATACCCTTCATTTGCACTGGCTAGGAAACGTAACCACGACGAACGCTACAAAGAGGGTCACCTTGAACATTAGAGGTCATGGCGAACAGTGTGACACCTTTAAAATGGCAAATCTTTATACAGTACATGATATGAATTTACCGAAACAGTCGTTTAATTTGGCTCAGTATGGGGATGCGGGCATACCAAGAGAACTTTTGAATTTAAGATATGTTAATGCGCAGCCACGTCTTCTGATCGGTCTCGATAATGCCAAATTGCTTAGAGCTCTAGAACGCCCGCTCGAGCTGGTCGAAAATGGCCTGATAGCTACGAAAACTCCATTAGGGTGGGTAGTCTACGGTAGTTATAATGAAATGCAGGTTTCTGTGAAGAATCATTTGCTCTTAGCAAGAAAGCGTAACAAAATAGAGGAGCTTGAGAACCTGGTCCGGGACTACTTTGCCAACGAGAGCTTTGGTATATCGCCCAAGTGTGCCCCACTATTGTCCGAAGATGACAAACGCGCGATGGCCCTAATGGAAGCAACAGTCATGCGCAAGAACGATAGGTTTGAGGTCGGTTTGTTATGGGCTCGCGATTCGTTTGCATTCCCTGATAGTTTTGAAATAGCCAAGAAACGGCTCGTTGGAATAGAGAGAAAGATGTCCATGGATGAAGAATTCGCTAATCAATATAACGAAAAAATGGATAGTTATGTCAAAAGGGGGTACGTCAGAAAATTAAGCGAGGACGAAGTTGGTTGTAAGACCGAAAAAACCCTTTATCTTCCCCACTTTGCTGTACGGAACGCCAACAAGAAAGGGCTACGAATTGTTTTTGATGCCGCAGCTGAAGTGGAAGGTATGTCGCTGAACAAAACCCTTCTATGCGGCCCAGATTTAAATCAGTCTCTACTATCGATACTTTTCAAGTTTAGGCAGTCTCCTATAGCAGTCTGTGGCGATATTCCCGAAATGTTTTTGCAAGTAGCTGTGCGTGAAGAAGACCAGCAAGCCCAAAGATTTTTATGGCGACGAGGAGATAGTTCAAGGCCTATAGACACATATGTAATGACCCGAATGTTGTTTGGAGCCTCATGCTCTCCTACTTTAGCGCAATATATCAAAAATATGAACGCGGAGGCATTTAAAGAACAATCCCCACGCGCCGTACAAGGCATCATAGAGCGTCACTATGTAGACGATTACGTCGATTGTTTTGAGAATGAAAGAGAGGCCATAGAAGTAGTAAAAGACGTTGTCAAAATCCATAAAGCTGGTGGATTTGAGCTAGCAAATTTGGTATCAAACTCAGAAAATGTGGCGCGAGATATTAACGCATCAAATGACAGTTTTAAAGAAGTTAGCATGATCGACGTAAGTAGAGACAATATTGAGCGCATATTGGGAATGTATTGGTCAACAAGCACGGATGAGTTTATGTTCGTTTTTAAGTTTCAGCGCATATCCCCTGAAATATTACACCAAAGTCGCAAGCCCACAAAAAGAGAGGTTCTTAGCCTCGTTATGTCTATGTTCGACCCGTTCGGCATTTTAGCGAATTTTCTTATATCAGCAAAGCTAGTCCTGCGGCAGCTTTGGACTAATGGTGTTCAATGGGATGAAATGATTCCCGACGATATTTATAGTAAATGGATAGCATGGCTAGAAGAGATGCCTAAAGTAAAAGAAGTTCGATTACCACGATGCTATTATCATAGGTTTACGAGCTCGCAAGTCGGGCTGCACATTTTTGCAGATGCCAGCGAAAGCGCTCTTGCCGTTGTTGCATACTGGCGAATAGTAGATAAAAATATAGTTCGATTTATTGCAGGAAAAGCAAAATGCGCCCCAATCAAGTACCAATCTATTCCGCGCTTGGAACTGCAGGCTGCGGTCATGGCAGTCCGACTAAAAGAAACTATAGTCAACGAGCATAGTGTTAAGCCTAAAGAGGTCTATTTTTGGAGCGACTCAACCACCGTAATCGCTTGGATACGCTCCAGTACGCGACGCTATAAACAGTTTGTCGCAAATAGAATATCAGAGATTTTAGATGGCAGTGATGTTGAACAGTGGAGATGGTTGCCTTCTGAAGAGAATGTTGCTGATGAAGGAACTCGTGCAAAATTCTCGGCATCGTATGATCCAAATGGCAGGTGGTTAACAGGGCCTCCATTTTTGCTAAAAGCTCAAAGTCACTGGCCACAACAGCTGAAAAGTAATTCACAAACAGCAGAAAGCGCAGTAGAGTTGAAGGCAGAACATCGCATACTCGCAGCAGTCAGCGTAAGGTCAAATATAATAGACTTCAAAAGATTTTCAAAGCTTTCGCGATTGAAAAGGTGTATGGCCTGGGTTCTGCGTTTCATACAAAACTGTTCAAAGGCGCGCAAAAAGTTAGAGGTAGCGAAGACTGGACTAACGACCGATGAAGAGGCAGCCGCTGAAATCGTACTCTGTCGTATAGCACAAGAAGAAGCGTACCCAGTTGAGTTGCAGCAACTTCGAAACAACAGGCTCATGAATAAAGGTAGCCCATTAATAACTTTAAATCCTAATTTAGATGACGAAGGAGTTTTAAGACTTAGTGGTCGGATAGAAAACGCACCATTTGTACCAACTTCAGTGAAACGGCTCATTATATTGCCAAAAAATCATGACTTTACAAAACTAGTTGTCAAATGGTATCACAACAAGTGGCGGCATATTAACGTAAATTTAATAGTAAACGAGATCAGACAGAAGTTTTGGATACCTTCCTTACGAGTGCTTGTCAAAAGCGTGGGAGCTGATTGTAACTTTTGCCGCGTGCGCAAGGCCTTGCCAGTCCAACCCATGATGGCACCACTACCAGTCGATAGGTTAACTGCGTATGTTCGTCCATTTACCTATAGTGGGGTCGATTTCTTTGGACCATTGCTCGTAACCATACGCCGACGGAAAGAAAAACGATGGGTGGCACTGTTTACGTGCCTTACCACCCGAGCAATTCACTTGGAACTGGCAACGAACCTTTCGTCGGATGCCTTGCTATTGTGCATACGTAACTTTATAAACAGGAGAGGCGTACCGATCCAGATACGTAGTGATAATGGCACAAATTTTGTCGGCCTAATCAAAGAACTGCGTGGTGTCGACGATTTTATAGATCACGGGGCAATTTCGGATTCTCTAACACCTTTAGGAATCCGTTGGAAATTCAATTGCCCATCAAACCCAAGCGAAGGGGGTATATGGGAGAGGCTTGTGCAGTCAGTTAAAAGGGCGTTGTACATAATGTTGAAAGAGAGTGCACCGCAAGTTGATACGCTGAATAGTCTATTAATAGAAGCTGAGAACATAGTAAATTCGCGACCTCTCACGCACTTACCCGTCACACCGGACGATCCAGAACCAATAACGCCAAATCATTTTTTGCTCAATTCTGTAAACTCAACGCAAACTCCGATGCCTGTAGATACAAAGTTGCTCTGCCTGAGGAAACAGTGGCGAATTTCTCAAACTTTAAAGAACGGCTTTTGGAAGCAGTGGATGCGTGAATACTTGCCAGAACTCACCCGCCGCAGCAAATGGTGTCAGCCGACAAAGTCTATCAACGTCGGCGATCTTGTACTTACGTGCGAAGCAGAACTTCCAAGGTCACAATGGAAAAGAGGTCGCATAACGAAGCTGTATTACGGATCCGATGGTATAGCTCGATCCGCAGATGTTCAGACGTCAACAACTATGCTAAAACGTCCAGTTTCAAAACTCGCGCTACTAGACGTTGTGGATACTTTATGATGAATATCCCCTGGGTCAATTCATGGGGCCGGGGATGTCGTGCACGATGTGGCAGCACAATTTACCTAGTACCTTTTTGTCTTTATATATAAGTGTATTTTCTTACGCAGCCACACTGTCCGCAACGGTTAAATCTTTCGGTATTTTTCCACGTACAATTTAACCATTTTGTATAATATACATATTTATTGCATCGGTACAAATTAATCTAACTAAAGTTGAGAACGTTGCTGGCTGTGGAGCTGTGAAGTCCAATATCAAGTAAGTTGTAAAATGACAATTGTTTGCTTGTACGTACAAGTGCTAATTTTATATTACATTCTTTATGTTCAATGTTAGAGAATAAACACAACCCCACACACATCATTATACCGCATTATATCTACCACCATTTACAATAAACGAACACAACCTATTTGTAACAAATTAAACATTTGGCGGCGTTTATTCAAATTTGGAATCAGACAGTTTCGAACTCCACAACTAGCGTTATTGATTTTAATATTTGCTTGAATGCGTTTAAAATTAATTTGTTTAGAATTTTAATTGATTTATATTTAATTAATTAATTTGTTTTTGGCGACCTTTCTTCTTGTTTATTTGTGTATTTTAAGCTGGCTTGAGGTCCGAAAATTTTTTTTATTAAAAACGCAAAATTTTTTTAATTTTTTGTTTTCCGATATATTTCGATTACACTCGGTAATCGTCTTCAGGGTGAGTAACTAAAAATACAAAATATAACACTTAAATAATAACAATTTAACATTTACATATTAACACATAAAAACATTAAACATTAAAAAACATTAAAAACATTGCATACATTTAATTCACGTCTGCACCTGCTGACATGGAATTGTTTACTGTTTGTCTGTTTTGTCTATTTGTCACCAAGTGCCTGTACAAGTGAGCGCAGTTGTCTACGTCCGTTTTGTAGTTCATTCGTATGTCGGTCGGTGTGTTTATGATGTGCAGCATTTCCAGCGTAAATCTTTTGCTGTAGTGTTGTTCTTGTTGGAGAACGGTTGCTCTGTCGAAGTTTGGTGAGTGGGCGTATTCAGTACAGTGGGTCATGAGTGCTGTTTTTTGGTTGTTAGTATGGTGGCAATATTTATAGTCCGATTTGTGTTGTGCTAGTCGAATTTTTAGCTTTCCTTTTGTTGTACCCACATATATGCTGTGACATGGCTCGTTAATTTTTCCATTGCAAGGGATTTGGTACACTACATTGCTTTTTTCTGTGTCTGGAATCACCGATTTCGTTCTATTGAATAGATTTTTCAAAGTGTTTGTCGGTTTATGGGCTATTTTTATTTCCTCCCTGTCGTAGCAATCCGACTTTGCTAAGCGCTCCGACAGTTTCGGTACGTAGGTTACTGCCTTGAATATTTTTGGTGTCTTTATTCTTTCGGAATCGCGCTCTCCTTCATATCTTCTTATAAGTGTATTAATTATGTTGTCGGGAAAATCATTGCTTCTTAACAGTAATTTTATTTCATTTTTAATCTCGTTGTGGTATGTGTCGTCCGATATATTTAACATTCGTTTAATACAGCCCATTGCTGTACTCATTATCATCGTTTTCGGGTGATTTGAATGAAAATTGATGATTCGTCCAGTTGCTAATGGTTTCTTGTACCACTTTAGCTTGAGTTCATTGCCTCTTCTAATGACAATCTAGTCAAGATATGGAAGTTTTCCGTCGTCCTCAAGTTCCGTTGTGAATTTTATATGTCTATTAAACGAGTTTAGTGTGTCAAGTGTACTTTTTACTTCGTCTTCATGAATTATTGCAAATAGATCGTCTACGTATTTTGTTATCAATCTAGGTACTCGTGTCATCTTTTTTGTTGCGTTGTCTAATAGTTTTTCCATCACGATGTCTGCAATTACTGGAGAGGTTGGCGATCCCATCGGTAATCCTTTTAATTGTGTGTATATTTTGTCCTTAAATTTAAAATATCTGTTTTCTTCTATGCAAAATGTCAGTATTTCCATGAATAGTTTATTTGGTATATTTGTGTATTTTTCTATTATCGTCCATTTTTCTCTTATAATGTCAAGTGCCACCTGTGTTGGAATGCTGGGGAAGAGGGAGATGACGTCAAAAGATATAAGCTTTTCATTGTCACAAATAAGGGTGTTATTGATTTTTCTTTTAAACTCATGTGTGTTTTTAATGTTGTATTCCGAATTCGCTGTTACGTTTTTTAAAATGTCTGCTACAAATTTACATAGGCGATGTGCTGGTGATCCGGTGGCTGAGCAAATTGGTCTAAGAGGTGTTCCTTCTTTATGTAGCTTAGGTAGTCCATAAATCCTCGGTGGCATAGCTGTTGTTGTAGCTAGCTTGCTTTTTTCACTCTTTGAAATTAACTCTAATTTGTATAGTCTATCCACTAGACTATTATTTTTGTTCTGCAATTTCGATGTAGGATCCTGTCTTTGAATCCTATACATTGTCAAATCATTTAATATATCGTCCATTTTCTTATTGTAGTCACTTATATCCATTGCTACCGTTTTGTTGCCTTTATCAGATGTTAGAATACGAATGTTATTATTTTTGCTCAGAAATTTCCGCGTCCGTACCACAGTATCTGTTATTGCACGGTCTATTGTACTTTGCCTATTTGTTGTTGTGTGGTCTTTTATAAGTAATGAGAGTTTTGTTCTTGCTTCCTCTTGTTTCTCTTTGACTTTAATTGTTTGCACAAGATCTTCTCCATCCGCTATATAGTTGAATAGAGGAAATTCTTTATTTTCTATTGGGAGTGCAAACTTTGGACCTTTTGTCAAGAGCATTCGTATGTCTGTGGGAAACTCAACGTCGGTTTTGTTTACAAACCAACCTTCATTTTTGTTGTTGTCGATCAGAAAGTGGCTTCGTTCTTTCCGCAGTTTTTCGTGTTTTTCCTTTTGTCGAATCTTTATTGTTTTCGTAAGCTTTTCTGCTACATTTGCTTCACTTTTTGAGATCTTCTCAAAATCTTCCTCGTTTAGATGTTCTTTGAGTTTTGTTGTTATATGTTCCAACTGGTCTTTCTGTCTACGTAATATGTTGTGTTTTTGTTTTATAAGGAGGCTGAGTATTTTTGTGTGAAAAATGTGTGTATGTCTCTCTAAGGTTCTGTCTATGTCGGTGTGTGTGTTACAATCAAAATTAAATAAATTATTACAATTGGTAGATCTTTTTATAAAATTCGGAACTAATTTAGATTTTCTGCATTTTAAAAGGAACTTAATACTACAATTTTGTTTTACCACTTTCTTCGATATGCATTGAAGTTTATTTATAAGTGTTCTAGCGTTGTTATATTTGTTTTTGAATTCTGTATACTCCATCTTTGTTGTTGAATTTTTACGGCGTGCCTTCCGTCTTTGTATAATTTGTTTTTGGCGACCTTTCTTCTTGTTTATTTGTGTATTTTAAGCTGGCTTGAGGTCCGAAAATTTTTTATTAAAAACGCAATATTTTTTTAATTTTTTGTTTTCCGATATATTTCGATTACACTCGGTAATCGTCTTCAGGGTGAGTAACTAAAAATACAAAATATAACACTTAAATAATAACAATTTAACATTTACATATTAACACATAAAAACATTAAACATTAAAAAACATTAAAAACATTGCATACATTTAATTCACGTCTGCACCTGCTGACATGGAATTGTTTACTGTTTGTCTGTTTTGTCTATTTGTCAACAAGTGCCTGTACAAGTGAGCGCAGTTGTCTACGTCCGTTTTGTAGTTCATTCGTATGTCGGTCGGTGTGTTTATGATGTGCAGCATTTCCAGCGTAAATCTTTTGCTGTAGTGTTGTTCTTGTTGGAGAACGGTTGCTCTGTCGAAGTTTGGTGAGTGGGCGTATTCAGTACAGTGGGTCATGAGTGCTGTTTTTTGGTTGTTAGTATGGTGGCAATATTTATAGTCCGATTTGTGTTGTGCTAGTCGAGTTTTTAGTTTTCCTTTTGTTGTACCCACATATATGCTGTGACATGGCTCGTTAATTTTTCCATTGCAAGGGATTTGGTACACTACATTGCTTTTTTCTGTGTCTGGAATCACCGATTTCGTTCTATTGAATAGATTTTTCAAAGTGTTTGTCGGTTTATGGGCTATTTTTATTTCCTCCCTGTCGTAGCAATCTGACTTTGCTAAGCGCTCCGACAGTTTCGGTACGTAGGTTACTGCCTTGAATATTTTTGGTGTCTTTATTCTTTCGGAATCGCGCTCTCCTTCATATCTTCTTATAAGTGTATTAATTATGTTGTCGGGAAAATCATTGCTTCTTAACAGTAATTTTATTTCATTTTTAATCTCGTTGTGGTATGTGTCGTCCGATATATTTAACATTCGTTTAATACAGCCCATTGCTGTACTCATTATCATCGTTTTCGGGTGATTTGAATGAAAATTGATGATTCGTCCAGTTGCTAATGGTTTCTTGTACCACTTTAGCTTGAGTTCATTGCCTCTTCTAATGACAATCGAGTCAAGATATGGAAGTTTTCCGTCGTCCTCAAGTTCCGTTGTGAATTTTATATGTATATTAAACGAGTTTAGTGTTCCAAGTGTACTTTTTACTTCGTCTTCATGAATTATTGCAAATAGATCGTCTACGTATTTTGTTATCAATCTAGGTACTCGTGTCATCTTTTTTGTTGCGTTGTCTAATTGTTTTTCCATCACGATGTCTGCAATTACTGGAGAGGTTGGCGATCCCATCGGTAATCCTTTTAATTGTGTGTATATTTTGTCCTTAAATTTAAAATATCTGTTTTCTTCTATGCAAAATGTCAGTATTTCCATGAATAGTTTATTTGGTATATTTGTGTGTTTTTCTATTATCGTCCATTTTTCTCTTATAATGTCAAGTGCCACCTGTGTTGGAATGCTGGGGAAGAGGGAGATGACGTCAAAAGATATAAGCTTTTCATTGTCACAAATAAGGGTGTTATTGATTTTTCTTTTAAACTCATGTGTGTTTTTAATGTTGTATTCCGAATTCGCTGTTACGTTTTTTAAAATGTCTGCTACAAATTTACATAGGCGATGTGCTGGTGATCCGGTGGCTGAGCAAATTGGTCTAAGAGGTGTTCCTTCTTTATGTAGCTTAGGTAGTCCATAAATCCTCGGTGGCATAGCTGTTGTTGTAGCTAGCTTGCTTTTTTCACTCTTTGAAATTAACTCTAATTTGTATAGTCTATCCACTAGACTATTATTTTTGTTCTGCAATTTCGATGTAGGATCCTGTCTTTGAATCCTATACATTGTCAAATCATTTAATATATCGTCCATTTTCTTATTGTAGTCACTTATATCCATTGCTACCGTTTTGTTGCCTTTATCAGATGTTAGAATACGAATGTTATTATTTTTGCTCAGAAATTTCCGCGTCCGTACCACAGTATCTGTTATTGCACGGTCTATTGTACTTTGCCTATTTGTTGTTGTGTGGTCTTTTATAAGTAATGAGAGTTTTGTTCTTGCTTCCTCTTGTTTCTCTTTGACTTTAATTGTTTGCACAAGATCTTCTCCATCCGCTATATAGTTGAATAGAGGAAATTCTTTATTTTCTATTGGGAGTGCAAACTTTGGACCTTTTGTCAAGAGCATTCGTATGTCTGTGGGAAACTCAACGTCGGTTTTGTTTACAAACCAACCTTCATTTTTGTTGTTGTCGATCAGAAAGTGGCTTCGTTCTTTCCGCAGTTTTTCGTGTTTTTCCTTTTGTCGAATCTTTATTGTTTTCGTAAGCTTTTCTGCTACATTTGCTTCACTTTTTGAGATCTTCTCAAAATCTTCCTCGTTTAGATGTTCTTTGAGTTTTGTTGTTATATGTTCCAACTGGTCTTTCTGTCTACGTAATATGTTGTGTTTTTGTTTTATAAGGAGGCTGAGTATTTTTGTGTGAAAAATGTGTGTATGTCTCTCTAAGGTTCTGTCTATGTCGGTGTGTGTGTTACAATCAAAATTAAATAAATTATTACAATTGGTAGATCTTTTTATAAAATTCGGAACTAATTTAGATTTTCTGCATTTTAAAAGGAACTTAATACTACAATTTTGTTTTACCACTTTCTTCGATATGCATTGAAGTTTATTTATAAGTGTTCTAGCGTTGTTATATTTGTTTTTGAATTCTGTATACTCCATCTTTGTTGTTGAATTTTTACGGCGTGCCTTCCGTCTTTGTATAATTTGTTTTTGGCGACCTTTCTTCTTGTTTATTTGTGTATTTTAAGCTGGCTTGAGGTCCGAAAATTTTTATTAAAAACGCAATATTTTTTTAATTTTTTGTTTTCCGATATATTTCGATTACACTCGGTAATCGTCTTCAGGGTGAGTAACTAAAAATACAAAATATAACACTTAAATAATAACAATTTAACATTTACATATTAACACATAAAAACATTAAACATTAAAAAACATTAAAAACATTGCATACATTTAATTCACGTCTGCACCTGCTGACATGGAATTGTTTACTGTTTGTCTGTTTTGTCTATTTGTCAACAAGTGCCTGTACAAGTGAGCGCAGTTGTCTACGTCCGTTTTGTAGTTCATTCGTATGTCGGTCGGTGTGTTTATGATGTGCAGCATTTCCAGCGTAAATCTTTTGCTGTAGTGTTGTTCTTGTTGGAGAACGGTTGCTCTGTCGAAGTTTGGTGAGTGGGCGTATTCAGTACAGTGGGTCATGAGTGCTGTTTTTGGTTGTTAGTATGGTGGCAATATTTATAGTCCGATTTGTGTTGTGCTAGTCGAGTTTTTAGTTTTCCTTTTGTTGTACCCACATATATGCTGTGACATGGCTCGTTAATTTTTCCATTGCAAGGGATTTGGTACACTACATTGCTTTTTTCTGTGTCTGGAATCACCGATTTCGTTCTATTGAATAGATTTTTCAAAGTGTTTGTC